>VYZW01050488.1:9632-32532 GCA_013401315.1 Balaeniceps rex
GGGGTGCCCAGAACCCCCTCCCGGATCCCCCCCCCCCCCCGCCCCATTTGTAGCCCGGGGGCCTGCTGCGGCAGAGGCGGCCCTGCGGGGATGACAGGCTCGGAACGCGGAACAAAGCGCTGCGCGCGGCACTCCAGGCGCCCAAAGCCGCCGGTCGGGGTGTCGTGCCCTTGCCGGGGAGCAGGGCGCTGTCTCTCCCGCCTCCTGCAACCCACCGCCCGCAGCCGGTAACCTGCACCGCCAGGGGCGAGGCCGGCGAGCGGTCAGCGGCTCCTCCCCACCCCGCTCTACCCGCTCCCTATCAGCGCGGAACCGCCAGCAGCAGCAACGGCGGCCTCTCCCCCTGAGCGGCCGCACAGCAACTCACGGGCAGGCCGCGCCGCCGCTGCCAGCCCCGCCCGGCCAGAGGGTCTCGGTCGGCGCCGGTTTGGCGACATCACCCAGAAAAAGCAGAGCGGCCGCCGCGCGCTTCCGTTTCCGGGAGCAGCCCCGCCCTCCCCCCGGTTGCCTGGCCCCGGGCTGCCCGGCCGCCGGCTTCGCAGCCTCACTTCCGGCTAGGGCTGTCCCCTCCCGCTCCGACGCACTTCCGGCCTCGGGCGCGAGGCAGTCGGCACGTGTGGCGGCCGGTTGCAACGGCCGGGCGGGGCGAGACGGGGTTTCCTCAGCGCCTTCCCCCCGCAGCCCGGCTCGCCCCTCGGCGCCACCATGGGCCTCACCCGGCAGTACCTGCGGTACGGCCCGGCCGCGCTCTTCGGGCTGGTGGCCAGCGCCAGGGGCAACGCGGCCTTCGTGGCGCTGCGCGGCGAGCGGGGCCGCTGCGTGGCCGTGCCGGCCTGCGAGCACGTCTTCGTGTGGGACACGCGAAAAGGAGAGAAGGTGAGAGCGGGGTCTGGGGCGTGCTGATGAGGAGTATGGCGGGGGGGTAGCGTGCGGCGCTTTTGGACCATCTGAAGCAAAGGTATTTGTGTTAGTGGGCTGCGTCTTAAGGGAAGTGTCACCTCCACAGCTTTCTCCCTTTTCTGTAGTCTGAGCACGCCTTGAAGTTTGCTTGCGGTGCGAGTCTGCGGCTCTGGGTGCGCCCTGGCCGGATCTCACTGTTGATCCTTTGAGATTTGCCTTTGGTACCTCAGTTGGGGAAGAGTAATTGCTGCCACAGTGACTGGAAAGCTGTTCCCTTTTTACCTGGCGACCAGCAGCAGCGCTGTCTGAAAGTTCTGGGACGAAATAGGGATGTCGTGGAGTTTGTGTTTTGGCTGTGGAACTGGGCTTACCATGTGAAAGTTATATCCCATAGGGGGTTTGTGAGCTGTAACTTTAAGGACTTTGCCACATGTTTCTTCCAGTAGGATTCTGAAATCATTGTAAGTACTACTGTCCACTACGAACTGAATTCAGGATTTGCTTTACAGCCCCTAGAGTGGTGACTGTGGGCATGTTGTTTTGGAGATGTTTGTGATCATTCTCAAGTTCTTGTGCAGTCTGTGTAAAAGCAGTTCTGAAGCAGGCCAAGCAAGAGAGGATGGGTCAGGAGGAAGCTTTCAGACTTTACTCTCAAACAGTGTTCCTTGCTCTCTGGCACTTAAAATGCAGGGGCAGAAATTTGGGCTTCTGAGTTCCAGGCCTCATTCTGCACCAGTTTCCTGTTTGATTATGAGAAATTACTTCCCTTCTAGTTGCTGTCTGCCTTGTAAAATGGGGCTAATGACACTGTATTTGGTGCAGGAAGCTGAAAAATGAACTTCTAAAGTGGCAGAAGTGCTCGTTTGGAAGCTCAGTAGAAGAGCAGAGTGTATTCTTTCTGCTGTGTAAGTATCTGGCTCTGACATGCCATTTATCAACATTATACGTGTTTTGTCTCCTAAAAATTGCAGGTTCTTATCCTTAAGGGTCTCAAGCAGGAGGTCAGTTGCCTCTGCCCCTCTGCAGATGGGTTGCACTTGGCTGTCGGGTATGAAGATGGATCAATCCGTGTCTTCAGCCTCCTGAGTGGAGAAGCGAATATCACTTTCAATGGACACAAGGCTGCAGTTACAGCCCTGCAGTATGACCATCTGGGTGGCCGGCTGGTATCTGGCTCAAAGGTGAGGGTTGCACATCTGGAGGACATCCCTTTCATAGAGATGCTCTGTGGAGAAGGCTGACCTGCACTAAAATGTTTGGTATTTTAAGTGGGTTATGTCGCCTCTGCCTATAGCCAGAGGATGGCAATGAGGGGAGTTAGGGTTGCAAGACAGTGATGGAGTTGGGGAGCCTAGGGCTCGGAGAGCAGTGGGGACTACAGGGCAGGAGCAGGGTACTAGAAGAGCTGTTAAAGGTGAAGAAGCTTGTGAGGTCAGGAATAGCAAAAGGCAGGACAGAGGTGCATCTGTTGGTCTGAATGCACCTCAGGGGAAGGAATGTCACTTGCATTAATCATCCCTAACATTCAAATTCAGAGTGAGAAAGCTTGCTGTCCAGGTAACCTTTTCTGTCTCATAGCAGAGGTAGACATTTTGCAGAGACAAGTGCCAGTCCCTTGGAGACACTCTGTCTGTTCCAGGATACAGATGTTATTGTGTGGGATGTCATCAATGAAAGCGGGCTGTACAGGCTGAGAGGACACAAGGATGCTGTCACTCAAATCCTTTTCTTGAAGGAGAAGAACCTGTTGGTCACCAGGTGAGCCAGGCTAAGTGTAGTGGTCAATCAGGAAAGCAGCCATGGTTTTACTTGCAATTTAGACGTCCTAGGTGCTACAGCCATTTGTATTTTCCTTCTTGACTCATGACATCTCGGATCCACCAGCATCTTAGAATATGATTTTGTCATGTCTGTGTATTTCAAAAGTCCGGTGCCTGAATCCAAATGTGTTGAGCGGAACTGAAATGGCTATCCTGAAAAATAGTGTTCAGAAAAGGGTTTAACTTGCTGGTAAATACAGCAACTTAGAATTATTGAAACAAGGAATAGCGATAATATGTTTGTTATGTATGTAACCATTTTTGCTGTTTATCTTGAAGAATTAAGCAGACTTACCTTCTGTATGTGTAATTCACACAGCAATGTGACAGAAAAATTGCTTCCTAGTAGGCCGTAATTATAGGTGTTAATTAAAAGATGATAGATTTTTTGAGTTGGTTTTTAGTCATTCAACACGAGCTGCTAGTTGACTGTATCCCTTAATAACAAATGGTTGACAGAAGATACTCTTGCTCAAATATTCATAAATATTTTTTTATTTATTAATATGTCAATAGAAAAGTGCATGCAATCAGTTCAGTGTAAAATTATAACAAGTTTCTTGTGCTTTTTTGTTGTTTCAAATGAACAAAGTAGTATTTTGTTGGTTTGGTAGATGGTGCCTGTTTCTTAATGCAATTTCAAGTCTTTGCAGGTCAACTTTAGAAATGCTTCTTAATTCTCTCAGTAACTAAATTGAGATAAAGAATTCTTCTCTCTTTTTTTTTTTTTAATTAGAGATGTTAGCCTATTTTTCTGGAGATGCAAAATTTTGCTTCTTACTTTGGATTGCTTTTTTGCCCAAGCAGCTAACTGCAGTCCTTTGTGTACAGAATTTTTTTGTTATATTTTCATGTGTCCAATTTACAAGTGCCTTTGGAGCCTATGTAACAAAAGAGATGGATTAACAATAAATATCACTTGTAATCAGAATTTTTTTGTCCTGAGGGAGCTTAGTAATGGAACAACAAGTTTTATATTTTTATTTAGTTGAAACTTATTGAGGAAAATAGACTCTAACAAAGTTACCAAAAATAAAAAAGTATTAATTGCTGCAGGGTGTACTGAAAGAATCTGTATAAATGTTCAAATTACTTTTCTCAGGTGCTCTTGTAGCATTGGGGAAGCATAATATAGCCAGAAATGTGTTTTCAAGGAGGTCTAATCCTATGGGGGCTTAGAAGGACTGAAACAGCTGTAATTCTCCATTAGGAGGAGCAGCTCCAAATCACTGCTTAAAATGAAGACATCTGCTTTTCCTGTAGCCTGGTCAATGCACAGGCATGGCACAGGTTGAGAATGTGGAGAGAGGTTTTAGAGGCAGTTTTAGAATTGATCAGCACATTGCGCTTATTGTTCTCACCCTAAATAACTGAGAAAGGAGGCTGTGTGACACTGGGGCTTGCAGCTGAATCCAGAGGAGGAAGCAGTTTTCAATGACTTGCTAGATACCTTTTTGCAGCACCTTTGTATTGCTATACTTTGTCCTTGAATAGCTTGCGAAATTCAGCGTCTGAGCAGCTGTGATATGTTGTGGCACGTTTTAGATTTTTTGTATTTCTGCCACTTTTCTAAGCTTGTGAGCTCTGGCAGTCTTTCTTCATGTCTTGAGTTTTTCTTCTTTATTTCAGCGGCAAAGACACATTGGTGAAATGGTGGGATCTGGACACCCAGCACTGCTTCAAAACTCTGGTTGGACACCGTACTGAGGTAAAGAGGATGTGTGGGAGCCATTGGGGTGGAGGGACTTTAGATTACATGTCATGGCCCACTTGGTGCTTTCTCTGCTTGCAGGAGTTGTAAACTGGCACTGTGATATATTTTGCTTGTCATTAGGGTTTAGAGATGAGCAAATGAGAAACTTCCAAACTTTCCAGGAGCTGTCATCAAGATGCAGTGGGTGACAATTCCAATACAGATGCCCCTGGAGGATGTCTCAGCTAGATCCAGTCTCTTCTTGGTTGCTGTTTAAATAAATCAATTAAAGATGCCTTGCTGTTGTAATGATAGTTAAAGGAGCCATAAGCCAATTCCTCACATTGTGCCTCCGGACAGGTTTGGGGGATGGCTTTGATATCTGAAGAGAAGCGTCTGATCACTGGCAGTGCTGACAGTGAGCTGAGGGTGTGGGATATCACTTACATCCAGGAGGTAAGATTTTCCCTCTGTAACCCCTCACAGTCTTGTCCAGCTACTTGTCTTTGGACTAAGATGGGTCTGGAACATGTGAAATCTGATTTACATTCTGGGAAACAGAGCCAAAGCAATGTCTTTGCTGTCTGAGGGGTCCAGAATCTGCTCTTGGGATAGGCTTTGCTGTTTTCTGTGTTTTGAACTTTCAAGTGAAGCTGTGAGCACTTCCCAAACAAGGTTTCCAGAGTGTATCAGACCTTCCTGCCTTCTGGCTTATGCCTAGAGAAGACAGTCTTGTGGGTGCATGATAAGCGGGGGAGGACATGGAGTGTTTGGTGCCTACAGGCATGCTGTAGGCCACTCCTTTGTTGCAGTGTACACTAACTACTTGTTCCTCCAGGGAAGTGAAGTGTGAGACAGGAACCAGCACACTGTAGTTCTTGTGGTTTAAGGTATTCCTTATGGGTTTTTTTTGTCCATGAACAGGTAAAAGACCCTGATGAGCCAGAATCCAAGAAAAGCAAAGGATCTTCACCTGGAGCAGAAGAAAACACTGAAGAGGATGAGACTCTAGAATTGGATGAGCGTCCTGAGGAAGTAAGCTTAGTTTTTCCATGCCCTCTGTGGGATGGTGTATCTAACCCCATTTGCATGGTGCTGCTTGCAGAGCCAGCAGGAGTTTGAGAGTCACTCACACATTGCTCCTCTGTATTGGGTTTATACCCCGAGTGTCATATTTAGCCTGTTATGGAAAATGTGGTAATTCTTGACTTGCTTCATAACATCTTCCTCAGCAGCAGTTGCTGCCCCATCTACCTGCAGAACATCAGCAAAAGTATGTGTGCCAAAATGCACGCACGTGTTATTGTCCACTGAAAGCTTTTTCTTTGCTTTCTGTTTGGGGGGAACTAGTAAGTGTTTAAAGTTCGACAGTGCTAACAGAGCTCTTCCATTGAACAACGCAGGAATAAAATAGTTACTAGCTCATTGGCAGCTGCTGGGTTCAGTGCTGATGCCCAGCTGAGAGGTCAGAGTAACCATAACGAAATATGGTGTGAGATTCGATTGCAGAAAGCTGTTCCCAATTCTGCTGCTGGTGGAGACTTTACTGAATCTTTCTGGTGGAACTTCCTGGGGTCCTCCTCAGATTTCAGACTACTTGTAGTTGTAGATACCTGACCTTGTTAAATACTTTTCCAACTTCCTCTCCAGAGGATTTCTCTCCCATCAACCACCCATTTAAGAGTGTCTGTTCTCACCTTCTCTGCCTCTTCTGACAGAGGAACTGCTGCCTTTGTAGCATAAAAATTCAGCTCTGTCTCTTAAATGGCTATGGTTTAAGTTATTCTTCCACTGATATTGTCAATGATTATTTTCAGCTCAAATGCAATAAAACATGATGAGATAAGCCTGTAGCTCACACAGATGCTTGTTTTGTCCCTAGATTATCCTTGCTAGCTGTTCTACCAGGACCCTGTAGGTTCATTTCCCCCTCTTCTCCTGTTGACTTTCCTTGCCAGTAGGTTTTTGAGTTTGCTTGAGAAGATCACTTGACCTTTCAGACCAAAGTTTTTCTCCTTCTTTCTCTATAGCGCCTCGTAAAGTGCAGCAAAGTTGGATCCATCATGCGGGAAGGGAGAGACCGAATAGTCACTCTTGCCACAGACAGAACGGGCAAGATTTTGGCCTGCCATGTAAGTAATGGGGGGCTCTGCTATCGAGGTGCAGAGGAGGCTGTTAGGGACCTTGGGTAATTTCTGTAAGGGCCAGACAGGGCTTTGTGTGCCTTTGACTTTGTTTGCCCTGTGTCTAGGGAACAGATGCTGTTCTGGAAGTGTTCTCTGTCCTTTCTGAAGAGGAAGTCCAAAAGAAATTGGAAAAGAAAATGAAGAAAGCAAAGAAAAAAGCCAAGTAAGCAGTCTTGGATGTATTTGGATGCTGTCTGTGTCCAGAGAACTGTTAGAAAAGCCCTTCAGCAGCATGACACAGTGGTTGAACTCCAAGCTACTGGTCATTCTTTCTGTGCTAGCTGTTGTGTTTTGGGGTCACTGTTCCTGTGCATCCTTGGTGCTTGTCTGAGCAACACTGCTCCCAGAGACTAAGGAAGTAACCTTTCTTTCTGAGTCTTCCCCCTGCAAAAAAAGCTAATGTGTGCAAAGGAAAGGACATCAAACGGGTTTGTCAGAGCTGCTCACTGCTACCTGATGTTCATATTTACACTGCTTGGTGCATCAAATAAAGTCCTTGATAGGACATACAGGAATGAGAGTTTCATCTGAGAAGTCAGAGTGACTCTGATACCTGATCTCCTGTTTTACAGCAGGCAGAGATACAGGCGAGAGCTTTATTAATGTTCACTTTGTGTTAAGTGTCTCTCTGGGTATCCTGGCACTTGACAGGTGCCTCACAACAGCCCTTAGGGAGAGGTCTGGCTTCAGGGTAGAAACTTATGTGCAGGGCACGTAAATCTGGAGATACATTTTGGTGATGGCTGAGGACTTTTGGTGAGTGGTAGGAGATGAGCAGAAGCTGATTGATTTCCCACTCAAACACAGCTTTCTGTTGTCTGTTTTGTATCCATCTTTCTAACATGCCTTGTTCGAGTGCTTTGGCTCTGGAGGAGGTTGCCTTTTTTAGGACAGTTTGTCTCTTTAGTAGTCTGCATACCAGCATGAACCTCACTGTCTCACCCTGTTCTTAAATGTAGTTAGCACTGCTGGATAAGAGGGCGGTTGTTTTCAGCAGGCTAAGTGGTTTCCTTATGTTATTCTCTCTGCCTGTGTTAGTTTGCTTTGGCTGTGCTGGGTTATTTGACTCTCCTCCATTATCTGACATTTCTAGACAGAACTCTGAAGAGGAGCCTGAAAGGAGTGTGGAGCTGAGCCTGCAGGAGGAGATTCAGCGGGTCACTAGCATCAGAGCTTCTTCTAAAATCAAGTGAGTGGAAAGCCTGTTGTAGAGGCTGAGCTGTGGTTATGCAGCTAGCTGGGGAGAGCTCTGCACAGCTTAGTGTAGGGAGAGATGGAAGAAGTTTCCCCTTTGACATCTGTTCAGCTTGGAGCTGGGGAGAGGCCTAGCATGATCTCCGGTCCATTCACACCTCTTCCACAAGTGGAAGACTTTGTGCACACCTCTGTGGCTTAGTGTGCATTTGCTTGTGGCATGCCTCGGTCTATATTCCTCTTTCTGAGTTGTTCTTGATATTTGATCCCTCCTACATTTTGTCTTATTGCCCCTGTGTACAGCTCTGATTTTGTCTAATCAAACAGGTCATTTGACTTGATTCTCTCTCCAAAAGGAGAGCTGAAGATCGTATTGCTGCTCCAGAACAACATCATTGAGTCTTACAACCTGGACCTGTCAGCACAAGTCCCTCAGGCTGTCCGTGCATCCAAGATAACCATTGGAGGCCACCGCAGTGATGTCAGGACGTTGGCTTTTAGCTCTGACAACATTGCCATTCTCTCAGCAGCTGCAGAGTCTGTAAAGATTTGGAACAGGTACACAGTCCAGTTGTGTCAGTCGCCTCTGCCCTGTGTGTGTTGATCTGCCAGAACTCAGGGGTGCTGTGTTCAGAGAGGCAGTGATAAGGAAGAGGGGATGATGGAGAAATATAAAATAGTGAATGAAGTAAAGGAAGTAAATAGAAAACTATTAGACTTTCCTTGTTAGGGAAACTGAGAAGCTATCAAGCTAAAACTGCATAATTAACTCATGGAGTTTGATGCTGTAAAGCAACACTGAGGCTAAGTTTAGTGGCAGGGTTGGAAAGACAAACCGCTAAACACAAAGGTCATACATAGCAGTCCAGTATGGACTGTATTTTGTTTTTTTTTTTCCTTTTTAATAAGAGGTACTAACTGTTAGCCTAAACTAGCTACTGCCTGTTCTTTAGGGAATGTGGGTTTCTTGGCATCTTATCTGAAGGATCTAGTATTAGTCTGAGTAGGCTGCTGGTTTGATCTAGAGTGTTGCCCCAGTGTTTCCTGAGTGGTGCTGATTTCAAGCTCTCTTTCCTTTGAGTGTGCTGTCTTATACGCCTCCCTCCTCTCCTGAATGACAGGAATTGCTGTTGGAGAACAGGAGCTCTGTCCTTGCTCATAACGGCAATAAGTCATGATGGTGAACTATGTAATGGCATGTTTTTATGGAAAATGTTCTTAGCAGTAATGCTGGATAGCATTTGGGTCATAGGATGGTGGTGGTGTATCCTCTGGCCCCAGCTGAAAAGACAGCTGTGGGCAGAGGCCGCTCTGGAGCATGTCTCACTTAGTGGGCCAGATTTTGTGTGTGATAAGAGGTTTTGAGTTCTGCCTTTGTCCACAGATCGACCTTGCAGTGCATCCGGACAATGGACTGTGAGTACGCACTGTGCTCGCTCTTTGTCCCAGGAGATCGGCAGGTCATCGTTGGCACCAAGGTAAATAGCGTCCCTTCTGCACTTCAGACTGCCTAGGTCTGGAAACGTTCTGAAAATGGCATTAAGACAGCCTTACAGAAAATGCATTGTGTCTCCTGATCTGGAGCACTGTGTTTTAGGTGTGAAAACCTCTCTGACAGTCAGGTTCTGCTCTGTTCCCAGACTCTTTATGTAGCTCCTATGGCTTAAGCTGGACAGCGGGGGAGAACTGTGGGAAGTCCTTGATGGACAATAGGAGTTTGGCCATCTGTATGTAACAGCCATCTAATGAAGCTGGCTGTTCAGGAGATGGGTGGCAGGGGTGGTCTCCTGCTAGGAGCTATTGTGTGTCATGAAGGTAGAGGGGCTGATTTGTCCTCTGTGATGTGTCTCTCTCTGCAGACAGGGAAGCTGCAGCTGTATGACCTGGCTTCTGGGAGTCTGATGGAATCACTTAATGCGCATGACGGGGCAGTGTGGTCCATCGCTCTTTCACCAGACCAGGTAACTCAGCAACCCTTCTAAGCATCATCTGTTGCATGTCTTTTCACGTAGCTTCTTCCTATGGTGCTGGGTTTGCATTACTGATGGGAGAATGGGAACCCCTCATCCTGGGAGGTGGAGGATGCATCTAAGAACTTTTAACTGTGGATACATGCACAGCTTGATGAATAATCTCTCTAGTTGTGTGGCACATGGCAATGAGTCTTTGGGCTGAGTGGGGCCATCCTCATCACCCCATCTGGCTTCTGCATGATTCAGAACACTCGGACTTCCCTTGTGGAGTCCGCATGTGCAGCAGTACATACCTTGGGGATGCGTTCCAGCTGTGGAGAGCTTCAGCCCCTCGTAACCTGCTGCAGTGGCTGATTAGCCTCCTTGTTAGATTTACTGCTTGTCTGCTGGATTAAAGATCTCGTTAACATAGTGATGTTTTTCCTTTGTGTTGCACACTTCTTGAGTGACCAAATCACCCTCCCCATCTATCTCATGGGCATTAGGCTGAACTTCTCCTGTCCCTGCAGGATCTGTTTACCAGGCTCTTAATTGTACTTTTTTAGTTTTTTTTTGCTGGTGGCCCCAGGATCTGGGTGCACTGTGTGATAGGAATTATACCAGTGCCAAATGCACCAGTGCCTTTTGAATCCATCCAAGGACTTAATTAGCTCTTTTGGCGATAGCTCTGCAGTGAGAATGCATATTCAGGTAATAATCCACTGTGTCCCTCAAAGCCCATTTTGGGGCACTGCTTCGCAGAAGGCATGTATGTGGGGCTTAGATCCTTGCTTCCTAATGTATAAATTAATGTTTTGGTTCTGTTTGGGCATTCTTTTCCAGATAGATTGAATAGCTCTGTCATGATATAGATAGAATTAATTGGTTATTTTTCTAGTAATCCATAAAATCTGTAAGCAGCATAGTGTCAATTTATTAGGTATTTCTCATTTAAAATTAAGCTGTGAAACCTCTTAGCTGGTCTTTAATCCACAGCATATGTGCTCTATTGAACTATATTATCCTAGTTCTGTAATGAAAATGTATCACAAGACCAAGAGGCATTCCTTGCACGAGCAACACTGTTACTGTTATCACCTACAGCTTTAATCTTAAGGAAGAGGATAATCCCCATCAAATTATTTTTCTGTAAACTCTCCTCTTCATATTCAGTGTACTTTCTTTGTTTGATGGAAACTGCAATTACCTGTTACTTCTGTTGACCATGCTCACAGTTACCAGGCCTGCCTGTTTACTCTCTCTGAATTACAGTGTTACATTAGTTTCTTCCTGGATCTCCCTCACTCTTTCCTAAGTTGCTGAGAGTGGACATTGACAGTTCAGAGAGTGCCTCGTTCTGCTCTGTAGAAGTCTTGGACTGGGGGGATCTGAACCATTAGTTTATACATGTGTGACATAGGTAGCTGCTTTTTGACAGCCTTGTGAGTTTTTGGAGCAGTTTTTCATCACTATCTTTAA
Source organism: Balaeniceps rex (assembly GCA_013401315.1). Lineage (NCBI taxonomy): Eukaryota > Metazoa > Chordata > Aves > Pelecaniformes > Balaenicipitidae > Balaeniceps > Balaeniceps rex. Next base: position 20,857 of record VYZW01050488.1, read on the forward strand.
TGTGATTATGGTATGTGGTTTTACCCTGAGCACAACAGATGAGAAATGTTTAGTGAACCCATGTTTACTGAGCATTGCTGTTTAATAGTTCTCATACTTCCCTCTAGAAATGGGTCAGTACTACTGAAAAGTTTTTTTTTTTTTTTTTTTAAAATTTTCCCATTTTATGTGCACACACTCTCTCTATTTGGCCTAACCACCCTGGCTGTAGTGTCCTACTCCGTGTATCAGTTTTCCTCCATTACCACAATTCAGGTTCATACTGGTTTCTATCAATTTCCGCTTTCTTCTGTTTGTTGTGTGTGCCTTTTTTTTTTTTTTTTTTACATGGTCATGTTTCACTAGAAGCTGAAGTGGTTTTTAGTGGAATCAAAACCATAGCAAGTAATAACCTGCCTGAGATTCATTCACCCTACAGATTAAAACATATGGGACAGATTTTACCCTTGTTCTTAATGTAAAAGCGATAATGTTGAACTGTTCTTCCTTTAGAAGGCTGTGCTTGTGGGGTGGTGATAAGGTGTGTGTGATCCAGTAACAGTGAGAGTGTCAACTTGCCCACAAAACACAAACACATCATTACCTACAGCTGAGATGACTGCTTTCAGTCCCAAAGTTTCAGCCCATGTCTTGATTTACATTTGGAGTCTTTGTCTTAGACCTCCCTGCCAGAGCTTTTGAAATTGTTGTTGCTCAACCAATGGGTAATGCATGCTCCAACCACAGCAAGTGCTCCTGGTGGTGTCCACTGAATCATTAATACTGTAGGAATGTAGGACATTTCAAAAACCTCCTTGTGTGTTGACAATTCCTTGCTGTAGAATTTCTCTGGGTTTAGGCAAAACTGGTTTCACAATAATTTTTTTTGTTTTCCCCTTTAGCGTGGCTTTGTGACAGGAGGTGCTGATAAATGTGTCAAGTTCTGGGAGTTTGAGCTTGTGAAGGATGAGAGCAGTGTTCAGAAAAGGTGAGAAAATAAACCTTTCTAGACTACATTCGGCTGCGGTATCCATTGTCATTGATAGATGCTTTGGCCTTTGCGCACTGTAAGAAGTGCCCATGACATGTACGTGGAACATGTGGAGAAGAGTGTGAGCTCAGTGCTGTTCTGTGAAGGTCTGAGCTTAGCTGGGGGAGGGCACTTGCCACATTCTGATCCCTTGCTTGTGTGTGAGTTTAGCTTCTAATCACAAGATGGGCCTCCAGATCATTAAGCAGTAATTTAGCAGTGAAGTTCATCAGCCTGCAGTGTTGTGCTTATTTCTGGTCCTGTCTTGTTTAAGTCATAATGAGGAATGAGATGCTGTATGTTAGAATTAACGTGCTTTCCCAGGGTGCAGTGTGGGAGTTGTATTCATACCTCTTCCCAACTTGTTTGTTTGGGATAACAACTGTTTTTTTCTCTTTTTGTTGCCAGGCTCTCCATGAAACATGTGCGCATTTTGCAGCTGGATGAAGATGTTCTCTGTGTGCGGTACAGCCCCAACCAGAAACTGCTAGCTGTCTCCTTACTGGATTGCACTGTGAAGATTTTCTACATTGACACGCTCAAGGTGCATGACCAAATGGGCTGTGAGGCTGTGCAGGGAGTGATGTAATTGTAGCCTGAAAGATCAGGAATATGTAGGAAAAGTGTCTATTTATTGCGGGACACTAGTAAGAATCAAAGAGAGACCATGCATCCCACTTCAGGTGCCTGTTTGCTGGCAAACCTGACAGAACCATGGCTGGCCCACACTGGGAAGAAGATCCATTTTTCATCTGGAAAGTGTTGTGAACCTGCAGGTGGCAAGGTTCACTCTGAACCCTGCAGGCATAGTGGTACTCCAGAGCTGTGAGGCGCTGTAAGGGTGGGGGTGGATGTGTCGCACATGGCATTAAAGAGGGCATAGCAGAGGTAAAGCCTGGGGGAGGAGAATCTTCCTTGTGAGCGGTGTGTGGTGGTTTTGTGAGTTATGTATTAGCATGTGAATGTTAGGGAATGGCACAAGACAGACCAGCACTGACAGATAGGCAAAGAGAAACAGAGATAAACTCCACAGGCAGTGGTGATAAGCACCAGAGTTAGCTCAGCTTGCTTGGGTATTTCCACCCTCGTCTCAGTTCTGTCATCATGGCCCTGCTGCTAACAGTGTTCAGGGCAAGAGTGAAAGTGGGGCAGTGCTAGAAAGACAGAGCTCCTGAGGCAGAGCAGAACTAGCCTGAAGCTTGAGATTTTCGCACGTCTCTACCCAGCATGTTTAACTGAGACACCTTTCTTCTGCTTCAGTTTTTCCTTTCTCTGTATGGACACAAGCTGCCAGTGCTGTGTATGGACATCTCCTATGTAAGTATCATTAGGCCTGCGTGTTAGGTGGGACTGTGGTGGTATGGATGACTGCAAGAACCTCTGCTGGCAGCAAGGCCTTTAGGATAATGCTTTCTTGTCACCTCCTTGATCCCAACTTAGCAGTTTCTTGATGGGACACAGTAAGCCCCTCCTTATCCCACAGTCCTGTGCTCACTGGCAGGGGTCACAGAGTGGCGGTCATGACAGAACTGACCAGGGCATTTTGTGAGCGAGTGGAAATCAAAATGCTGTGGTGGTTCCCTACACTCATCTTAAGAGGTACAGCCTGCTCTCTGCTAAAGTTACTGTGTGAGAGGAGCCCAAGTTCTTCGTTAGTGGGAGCAGAGAGCAGGTGCTGAGGCGGAGCAGCCTCTTCATGCCTGTTCATTCTTGGGCTGCATCTTGCTCTGGGGTGTCCTTGGAATGAGGCTCATTGGAAGCGAAAAATGTCAAGATATAGCTAAGGTCTTAAATGCCTGCAGAGGTTCAGAAAAGAGCCAGGGTGCTGTCAGTGGGCTGTGCCAGTACCACAAGCACGGGCCACCCTGATGAGAGGAGGTGCAGGGATAAGGAGGGCATGTTTCAGGAGCCAGGTATCTGCTCCAGCACTGCTTAGTTACTGGTTCAGCAGCAATTCCTCACGGGACTGCCAGCCAGCTACCCGCACCTTTACTCTGTCTTTGTTGCTCTGTAGGATGGGACTCTAATTGCGACCGGCTCTGCTGACAGGAATGTGAAGATTTGGGGCTTGGATTTTGGGGACTGTCACCGGTCTCTCTTTGCCCATGATGACAGGTCAGTCAAATCCTACAGCATCTCTGGGCTATCTTATCTCCAAGGGGTTGTGATCCAGCAATAACCCTTTTGTCCAGCATAGAGTGGGGGGAGGTCTGCAGTGTTCCTCAAGTGGGTGAATTTGAGCCTTTTTGCCTTCCAGTGTGATGTATCTGCAGTTTGTGGCGAAATCCCATCTCTTCTTCACAGCTGGGAAGGACAGCAAGATTAAGCAGTGGGATGCAGATAAATTTGAGCACATCCAGACGCTGGAGGTAGGAAGTTTTGGAGACTCTTGAAAGGAAGCATTATCCCTGCATGAGTAGTGCTTCCCTTGAGGGCTGGGATCTGTGTGGTGTTCATGTCTCACCTCTTCTGTCTACCATGCAGGGGCATCACCAGGAGGTGTGGTGTTTGGCACTCAGTCCCAATGGAGACTATGTGGTGTCGGCATCCCATGACAAGTCCCTGCGCCTCTGGGAAAGGACAAGGGAGCCACTTGTTTTGGAGGAGGAGAGGGAGATGGTGAGAGTTGCATCCTTCCTGCCAAAGACAACTTCCAGACCTTGTTTTCTCCCCAGCAGGCAGATTCCTCATTTTCCACTGTGGAAGAGTCTGGCTCCACACTTGGCAGACTTGCTCATTACTAATCGCAGCCTGGTGTTGAGGTGCCCAGGGTTGACTGGCATCTTTTCCATGATGGGACTGTTGCCCTGAGCTGTCTGGAGACAGCGCCATAGATGTTGCAGGTGCTTGCCTGTCTGTACTGCATTGCAGATGCCTGGCTAACTTGATCTCTGCTTTGCTTCCCTCTTGCTTCCCAGACTTTCCTCTATAGCTGTGGTTTTCTACAGGTCTGTTGGCTACAGCCTCTGACCTTCTCTTGATCTCTTGTGCTCCTTTCAACTCAAATGTGCTTTGGAGGCAGTTCAGCAGGTGACTGTTGTGGAGTGATGGAGAGCACTGCTCCTGCTAAATGCAGTTTGTCTTGGTTTCCCCTTTACCAACCGTGAGAGGTCCATTCTATCTCAGTAGCAGGCCCCAGAACTCAGGGATGCTGGAAGAAGCCCCTTCTACTCAGTATGAGCATGTATTGTGAGGAATCATAGACTCACAGAAGGACTTCAGTAGGAAGGAAACTCTGGGGGCCTCTAGTCCAACCCCTTGCTCACTGCAGGATAACCTTAAAGCTGTGTCAGACAGCTCAGAAACTTGTCTTGATACATGAACATCTCCAAGGAAGGAGATTTTCCAGGCTGTCTGAGCACCTGTTCCAGTGCTGAACCACCCTTGGGGTTGGCAGACGCATTTATTTCACGTATCCAATTGGAAATTCCCTTGGAACAATTTGTAACTCTTGTCTTTTCGCTGTATTCCTCAGAGGAGTCTGGCTCTGTCTCCCCTTCTTAAAGAAGCTCTCAAAACACAGTGGGGGAAGGATGTAGAAACGTGCAGAAGCAGGAGTGGATGAGAAACCTGCAATAAATGGTTTTCTTTTTTTTTTTTTTGTCCCAGCCTGTTTACAGAGAGCTGAGGTGACCCATAGGCAGCATCTTGATGGTCAGTAGTTGGTGTGCTAGGAATGATGGTGGTAAAGGGAGAGACAGAGACAGCTCCTTTTCCAGATGCCAGAAGGGTGTGTTTTGGGTGAAATTTGAGTAACAAGGTGGGCATGAATACACCAGTAGTGAATTACGCACTGATGGGGCCCTATTCGTTTGAGAGATGGCAGACAGGAGGCTCTTTCCTCTTGCAGGCTATGCCAACCCTGAGACTTTTCTAGGCTTGTTTATTCTGTGCTGCGTGCCAGGTGGAAGGTCTGGTGCTGAATTGCTGTTGTCTCTGTCTCAGCTTGGTGGGTTGTCTAAGGGCTGTTCCTGCATCCAGAGTAGAGACCTTGATTTCCTTCTGTCTGGGAGATTCCAGAGTTCTCCATGGGGTTGGGACCAGGCACAAGTGGGCATTTTGCACTGGCATTGTTGATCTCTGCTGATTAGTCCTGGTTTTGCAATGGGCTGCATGAAGTTGCAGGCTCCTTTGCTCAACCAGTCTGGAAGGGACTTGCACCCTTGCTTGCTGCCTGCTCACCTGTGTTACTGTGTTGTGTTCTTATCCACTGTAGCAACGAGAAGCTGAATATGAAGAGAGTGTGGCGAAGGAAGAGCAGCCTGTGGTGAGTTGCACTATCTGAGTGTGTGTCAGTCCGTACAGAGTCTGGAATAACTATTTCTGTAAGAGGCATAGAAGAGGTGTCAGAGAGGACTGGTGATTTTCTTGCTTTGAGGAGGTGCAGGGGCAAAGTGCTGCTGAAGCTGTGGTTGCCCCATGATACAGTTGACCGGTACTTCCTACAGACAACTTCAGGAGAGTGTGCGGAGCTGGCCAAACTGCTACACAGTAGCTGTGGATGCTGAAGCCTTGCTGTGCTGTTGCCCGTCCTATCTCCTCGGTTCACGTCCACACCAGCTCTGTACCAAGGCTGGGCTGCCTTCTGAGAGCTGCTTCCAGGTCCATGTAGTGCAGGATGGATGGGGAAGCCTGATTGCTCTTGCTCAGGTGCTTGGGTTGTGTTGCAGATAGTTTTGACACTGATCAGATTACTCAGTCTCTGTGGTAGAACAAGAGGTGCATTTACCTGCCTCCCAGAGCTCAGTGTTAGCATGGTGCCTCTGTTCCTGAGGAAGAGCTGTGCACTAGGGAAATCCTGTATTTCCCCAGATAAACGACCAGTTTAGGGAATGCAGCTGATGTTTTTTCTTAGCATGGAGTGTGATAGGATGCTGGGTGCACCTACGTGTATCAGCTGCTGAAGGAGGAAGCTGCAAAGTCTGTATTTTGTAGGTGGCTGGAGAGACGCAAGGAGAGACAGGGCTGGCAGGAAAGAAGACTATTGAAACCATCAAAGCGGTAAGATTGTGTGGGTCCCCCAGCATTGCTTTGTGCCTTATCAATCTTTCAAGGAGGGGGGCTGTCACAGGGTTGGAGTATCAGTTTGAAGAGAAGTAACCTGTGCTGTCACATAAGGGCAGAATTACCTCTGCCTGCAAGAGCAGTCTGTCCTGCTCTATGGCCAACAGGGAGGGGTCTGACTCTGGAGAGTTACCCACCAGGAATTATCTCCTCCCAAGATCTCTCCAGGGAGTGAGGTGTGAGGTTCCTGTAGATACTCAGGCTGCAGATTTCTCTGCCTGTCATGTGTGGGACAGACAGGGCTGCTCTTGCCCTTTGGGGTTTGTGGCCCAAAGGAGCACAAGGCAGCTGGATGTTCTCTAGGCAGCAGGCTTCTTCCCCAAGGGCTGCCCTGTCCCATGGGCATCTGTGGCAGGTGGGAATTTATTGCAGTGCCTGGGGTAGGATGTGTACCGGAAGGGGTGGGGGTGGGTAATTTCATGGCCACAGATTTCAACAGCCTGGTGCTCTTGTAAATACAGAAGGAATCCTCAGTCTGAATACTCAAAATGGCCTGACCTTGGCTTGTGCCTTGAAGGGGTACTGCTTGCTTGTGGTGTAGTTCAATGTCAAGGCAACAACTGAAGCTGCAGCAGAGAGCACCCGGGGCAGTGGGGGGAATGTGGATGGTGTTTGGCATCTTCAGGACATGATTGGTGTGCTCGGAGTAGTGGTGCAGTCTGGAGTAGATGTTACCTTTCTGAGCGAGATGCTCCGTATCAGCCCTCCTGCTTCCCCTTCCATTTGTCCAGTTGGACTTGAGCTTTGCTTTGGCTTGTCTGGTGTCACTGATGTGCTGTTCTTGTGCTGCACAGGCTGAGCGGATCATGGAAGCTATTGAGCTGTATAGAGAAGAGATGGCAAAACTAACGGAGCACAAGGCCATATGCAAAGCTGTGGGAAAAGAGGTAAAAGACTGTATCCTTCCAGCTCTGTCATCTGGGTGGAAAGGCTCAGCTTGCAGATAAAATCAGGACAACTGGACATAGCAAAGATTTGCTGAAATCTTTTGGAGAACAAGATGGCACTGTGCCCTGGGGCATGGTTAGTGGTGTGTTCTTTCTAACAATCTTTACGTTTAAGTCACAGTAGGATCCAAGTTTTGTCCCTGGAAGAGCATGCTGCTGCAAATTCATCTCAAAGCCTATTCTTTCAAATTCATCTCAAAGCCATCTCAACACTCCTTGCTAAATAAGGGGCTGTGATATAAGTGGGAAAAGTGACAATTAAGAAGTGAAAGAAAATTCATACACTTTTGAGTTAGTCATATATGTCTGAGAATGAGATTGTCTAGTGGCTGCAAATGACGCCTTCAGTGACATTCCGGGGAGGGTGGAGGTGTGGGAATTGCAGGAAGACACTTGATAAAAGCTCTCTTCTACTGTGGGTTAAAGTTCTTTCTGGGAATATGCATTTGTACAGACACACCTGCCTCATTCTAACCCATTCTGTGTCTCCAGGTTCCCTTTCCTGTCAATCCCATCCTTCGTGCCTATGGAAATATTACAGTAAGTGGAATGCCCAGGCCACAGGCTGTGGGCCACTCTCAACTGGAGTGGGACTGTTTGATTTGCTGGCTGAGCCAAAACACTGGGTTACTGTGGGAAAGGAGGACTACTTGGTTCAACTTGAAATGAAAACTGAGCACTTTTGCTTGTGCAAAGTGAACACAGTGTCCTTTTTTTTGTGTTTGGGCTTTTTTTTTTTAATACCTTGCATGTGTGTTACAAAAGGTTAACCTTGTCATGTACCTTATCATGAGCCAGCGGTTTATGGTATTCTCCAACATACGGGAAAGCTCATTCAAACCTTTCCTGTGCCTAAGGGCACAGCTTCCTGCTGCCAGGAGGGTGCAGTTGCCATGCTATGGTATACTCCAGAGGAGCTGTGCCATATAACACAAAATACCCAAGCATCCACTGGAATGGGTAATTGAGAACCCCTGTCACTGTGCCCCCCACCATGTGACATCGATAAGCACTTAGCCAGAGCCATTCTCTCCCTTCCTCTATTGAGTATAGGCATATTTAATTGCAAGTTGAACAGATTGAACAGGGGTGAATGAAATCCTGTGGCTTAGCAGCTAGCAATTTCTTTGGAGGTGGGTGATGTTTGATTGAATCCCGCTGTACAGAGAAGGATTTGAACCTGTTCCCAAGGTCCTGGAAGAATGCCCAAGTGCTAGGCTGCTGGGGAAAACACAGTGGCACATTATTACGTGTCCTGTTCCATGGTGAAATGACCATGATGAGCATTTAGTATGTCAGACCATGAACAAAAATACTTTATGTGTTGACAGTCTGTTATCGTCTTTCTTGGGAGAGACTACCCAGCTGTGCTCTGCATTTACCAAACACTTTCAGCAGATAAACCAGAGTAGCAGGAATTAAGTCTTTGGGAGATGAGTTTGTGTAGGGTTTTGTATGTATTTGGCTGTTTCACCAAGTTTTTTATCCAGTTTGTACAAGATTCATTGAACTGAATAGGAGATAATTTAGCTGGTTGAATATAAATAAGACTTTTTACAATATTCTTTTCCAGTTAAGAGTATCCTGAGAAGGCTGGGTTTATGTTTTCTGGAGGGAGAACTTCTCAGACCGGCAGCTGATTGAAGCTGAAGGGGTTTCCTCTTTGTTATATTCAGCTTGATCTGCCCATCTCACAAGATGTGATTGCATGTTTTTAACTGGGTGAAATGGACCTTAAGGCACGTGTTTGCTTTGGAATGTTTCTTGATATGCAGAGCTGGTGTCTTTCCTCTGTTACAGCCTTCTGCATATGTGCTAGAAGTTTTCAAGAAGGTCAAGTCAAGGTGAGTCCCAAGAGCCTTACTGCTGAACAGGTTTGTGATTGGGTGCTGGATTTCTGGGTTCAGGACTGGCAGGCTCCTGGGATGGTCTCTTGTGCTGGGTATGGGCAGTGCTGCAGAGTCTGGAGTTACTGTTCCTGGCAGCCTCTTTTGGAAAGTGCATGGAACTGGGGAATGGAAATTGTTCCTTCCACGGGGAGTGTTGGGTGAAGCCTGTGTATGTGTATGCACATGCATGTGAAGAGCAGCTTGGGGATGCTGAGGAGGGAAGATTGTGTGCCTGCTCCCTGTGCCAGAACATGTCTGCTGGCCTGGGCTCTAGTCTGTGCACTGTGCTTTGTGGGCAGTCACAGACCAGCAGTGATGAATGCTTAGCACAGCTTTTGTACCAGAGCCTTCCTATACGGAAGTGTTTCCTGCTCATCTGTGGCAGTGACTGAGACTAATGCTTCTCTCCCTTTGCTTTCTCCTCAGTGAGCTGGAAGAGTCTCTCCTGGTGCTGCCATTCTCCTATGTCCCCGACCTGCTCAGACTCTTCAATGAATATATTCAGCTGGGTTCAGAAGTTGAACTCCTGTGCCGAGCTCTCCTCTTCCTGCTCAAGTGAGTCTTCCATCTGCCCAGACAGATCTGCTAGTCTTAGTTCAGCTGCTGTTGCTGTCCAGAACCTGGACCCAAGGAAGGCCTAACAGGGCTCTGGTCAGTAGTAGGCCTGTTGGTTCCCTGGGCCCCTCATGCTGGTAATGAAATCATGCCAGCTGTGTGAACAGAGAGGTACTCCTTGCTCTTGTGCTGTGAGACAGTGCTTTGGGACAGCACAGAGCTGGGGAATATACCCCATCTCCTGGAGCTGCAAAGCTGACGTTGCTTGCCGTGAATGAATGTAGCATGAGAGTGTGGGGAAAATTTGGGTTTCTTATATGTCTCTGGCTCTGAAGCTCTTGGGAAGCATCCTTGGGAATAAAGATGTGGTCTCTGCAGGAGATAAGGAATCACTGCAGCCCACAGTAAATGATGTGCGGGAATGGACTGATTGGATGTAGAGTGTTGACAAGCCCAGATGGGGTTGCTGGTCCTGGTCCCCCAAATCTCATCGGTATGAAAGATCTTGCATCAAGGCTGAAATGGCACCGTTCACTGGCACAGTCATTGTAGAGCCCATCCCCTTAGAGGGTACCCCAGAGAGACCTTCCCCTTGAACCACTGTATGTTAAAGAGAAGCTTCAGAGAATAGCTTTTCCAGATAAATCTGCCCATGTCTGGTATATAAGGCTGGTCTGGGGAGGCCTAATTTAAGAAAAATCCTATGTCCAGAATATACAGAGGCTCAGGAGAGGGGCTGTCTGATGTTTCTAAGAACAGTGCTGCAATACATCACTGCCTGCTTTGTTCCCAGGATACATTTTGGACAGATCACAAGCAACCACATGCTCGTGACAGTGATAGAAAATCTGAAGAAAACCACCATCTCCAGAGTCAGGGAGGCCCGGGTGAGTGTTGCAGCCTCCCCTTTTCCAGGATCTGCAGTAACAGGATGGGCCAATGTCTGGGAGCACGTGGTGTCCAGTGGGAAAGTTGGTTGGGGGTCTGAGCCCATTTTACCTTCCTCCTGTGCAAATAGGCTGCCTTTTGCGTATGTTGTTCCTGCTGTGAGACCACCCAGTGGTGATCCTGCGCTTGTGCTCCCTCCTTCATCTGCTCTTGGTTTTCTTTGATGTATGTATTTGGGCTTTGTCTTGCTAGTTTCTAAATATGCAGGAGGTAAATAAACTCTCTGTTTCTCTTGGGCTTTTCTGTGGGCTACTAGTCTCTCAAATAATGCAGACTGTGCATCTTCCCAGAGGCAACTTCAGGTGCCTGCCAGCAACTCGTCTTTCAGAAAATACAGTGGGTTATAGCTGCTCTTAAGAGAGAACTGTGGGGAACAGAGTGCAGGACTGATTGTTCTCCTACTCAGATGAAGTTTATGTTTAAATGATGTTGCTTTATTTAAATTTGTGGATTGTCTTCCTTTCATCATTTCTTAGTAGAGGGTGGCCAGTGCAGGACCCTCTGCCCCCTAACAAGTTTGAGATGTACCCAACAGTGTGGTGCTGGTCTGTCTCTACAGGATGTGCTGGGATTCAACATGGCAGGGCTCCAGTACCTGAAGAGGGAGATTGAGGCCAAGGATGAGGTGACATTTTTTGCTGATGCTACTGACCGTTTCGAGGAGAAGAAGAGGAAGAGGAAGAAGAAAGAGAAGATGGTTCTTGCAGTGCTCTAGCATTTGCTGCCCAAGACCCAGAGCACCTGGATGGGGTCATGTAACCTCAGTGCTGGCCATGGAAGTGTTCTTGTGGCTGAACAGAATCACAGAATCACAGAACATCTGTGATGATGTCCGGTGACTGGGACAAAGTCTGTCCCCTCCCCATGTGGTATAACCCAGTATATAACCCGAACTCAGAATGGTTGTCTCTGAGATGAACTCTCTGTAGTCTGCTGCAAATGTATGCATTTGAACTATTTCTGAGGTGGCTGTCAAAGGTACATGCTTTTCCTCCAGCGGAATGCCCGTTAGAAATGGAGTCGATTTCTCCCGCGAAGAGGTCAGCTCATTCTGGCTGTGTTTTAACTGAATGGAGTGAATCCAGCATATGGACTGCTCACGGGACCATGTCGTATCCAGGGAAGGCAGCTGGCAAGATTTTATGCTGTTTTGGCACCTGCTGGTGGTTTGTGGCAGTGCTTAGAGCCTCTGAGCAAAGCTACGTCACTTCTGCCAAAGTGTGAGAATTTGGTCTACAGTCACTCACTTTTTAGTGGGACAGGG
>VYZW01050508.1:2971-20447 GCA_013401315.1 Balaeniceps rex
GAAATGCATGCCTGTTCAGCTCTCTTCAAAAGGGAAACTTATCTGTCAGTCCCTGACTAACGCTGTAATTTAAATCCTCGGATCTTTGCTACTAATAAAAATTTGTTTGGAGCAGATGAATACATAGACATACCACAAATGGTATTACTCTCATTTTGCCACTTGAGGGCAGTCACTTCGTGTCCTCTAATAAAATGCTAATATTCGGTAGCAATTTCTCATGTTTGCAGTTAGGCTGTTCTGAGCCAAACTGTGTCATTGATATAGAGAAACAGAAAACAAACACAAGCTATCTCTTCTGAATAGCCCGTCTGATCCGAAATTCATCTGAAGGTCAACCTTTGGGAGGGAAAGCTAATAAGCTATGACAAAAGCAGCGATCAAGGGGTAAGAGCTCAAATGAGAATTCAAAAATAACAGCTTAAAGGATACTGAGAAAAATTAGATGTTTTCAATCAGCTAGGCCTGAAGGATTTGCCCTGAAGTATGTAAGGCACTTGCTGAAGAAACCTCAGCATTGTTAGTAGTTGTAGTTGAACAAAATGAATAGAGGATGGGTGATGTTCCTAAAAAACAGGAGAGAAGTGAAAAACATGTGGGAGATCTTTTCAAGATCAAGGGCAGAATTAGGAGAAGCCAAAACATTATGGGTCAGCCAACCCACTTCAGAACTGTAAAATACTGAAATAATAAAGAAATTTGTAAGCCCCTGAAGGTACAAAGGAAATGAGCAAATGCCAACCTGGGCTGCCAAGATAAAAACCTTGTCATACCATCTTAATTGTCATCTATGATAGAATACAGGGTCTCATGCAAAACGAAGGAGAAGTGGATGTCAAACATCTTGGCTTTTGTCACATCTCAACAACAGCTCAGATAGCTTTAGTGAAAGAAAGTTACAAAATCATGGTTTAGCTAAAGCCATAGTCTAGACAAAACATGCTTGAACATATGTACGTAAAGAATAGTTATCAAAGAATTTATAACTTGAACAGTAGGACAGAGAGAGCCCTTATTAAATCTGCAGAGGATATGAGGCTTAAGGTGAGGTGAAGGGTTTGTATATTACAGTCAGAAGTTCATTCAAAACCCATTATAGATCTTTTCTTCCTTAATAAACTTCATATTTTGGATTTCCCATTGATTCTGCCACTCCATTGAACCAACACTCCTACTCTGCTCTCATTCAAAAGTCCCCTCCAGCCACTGCCTCACAGAGTTAATTCAACTACATGATCTTCCTGAATTACTCTGCAAGGCCCACACTCTACACTTCCAGCTTCTTTTTCAAAATCCATTTCTGCTTTACTGTTAGACTCATTCATTCACAGAAAAAAACCCTCCTTTTCCCCCAGCCACTCCTGCTGTCTCTGTATTACAATCTCCACAAGTCTTCTTGCATATCTTGACAGCGAGTTGAACAAATGTCATTTGCTATGAACCTATGTAACTTATCTTAAACTGTGTATACTTTTACACGGAGATTCTTATTTTAATTAAAGTATTTTTTTGTTTTCTAATTATTTGAAATTTTCAGTAGAAAGATACATTAATTTGCAAGATAGCCAAAGTCATTTTTAAGCAAACTCAAGTTTTGCAGCAATTAAAGGACTACTCTCCTTGTTCATACTTCTCCACACCATGAGTGGGAAACACTTGTATGAGCTCTGTGATAAATGTAAGCTATGCATATATGATGAGGAAAGTCATTGGATTTCATCAGTAATTTTTTTCATATAGAAGCTACTGTAAAGGCCCTATTGACACTAGACAAGAAGGCGGCAACAGGAGGTGAATGGATGATAGAGACCCCTTCATTTCAATAATAACTGCCCTGAATTTTGATCCTGTACTGTAGCATAAAAAGTGTGAATTCAGTTCCACTAATGGAAATAACCTTGGAAAGATTATTATTTTGAATGAAGAATAGTAATAAATGTTACTGAAATACTAATATTGTCTTGAAAAGGAAGACAAATGTTTTTCTTCCTTCAGAGATACCAGATTCTACAATATGAAGCATCAGAGGATAGAGATGATGTTCAAGTTTTTTACTTTTATGGTTCCTTAAATGACCTTCAGACAATCTATCTAAGAGCTCTCCTTTCTCTGGAAAGGACAAAGGAAAGCTTGTGACAGTGTGAGAGCCATAAGTCTCTGGAAGTCTAGGCAGCTCTTGACTGAAGGCAGCATCGCATTTATTGACACTGCAGATATCTACTGTTCAAAAGGATTCAGGGATCAGAAGTGCTGGTCAGGTTGATAAGGTATTGTATTTAGAGCCTCCACTTAATATGAGGTAGGGATATTATCAAAATCTGTATTGTATTTGCAATGGTAGACTACCAAGGTTACCCAGAACATTGGGAAGGAGGGAGGGAGGGAGAAGAGAGGAATTCTTTGCTTTTCATGTTCTTATCCCACACCAAAATGAACTGCAAAATAATTTCAGGTAATCTAGCCATAAGACTGAGGGCTACACAGTTTTAACACAACACCAGACAGGCCAACCAACCCAGCAAAGACTGGACATTATTGCCTTACCTGGGAAAGACTTCAGCACTGTGATTTTAAAGAATTACACTTTTCGAGCTGACCTAGTTGTACTGATTCATTGCTAAAAGAAGAGCTCAGTGGCTCAAAGTGTTTTTAAATATAGTTTGCAATCTTCCTTGAGATGAAGGAGAGTGACTGCTAAACTTAGGAACAGGCCTTCTGAAAGCCCTGAAGAGAGGTGGGAAAGTTTTTTGAACAGAGATAGTCAGCCTGGCTATAGTATAGTCTGTATCATTTAGATACTCTGGAGTTCATCCACAGCAATGGTGCAGCTAACTATTGTTGCAAGAAAAGTGTTTTTAAAGGTGTTTATATAGTAATGAGAATAATATAGTTTATATTGCATCATAAATAAGCACTCGCTAACAGGTAATTATTCTTAAAGACTCTAAATTACAAAACCACATTGCTCCAAAATACATTTCCCCTTCCTTATAACTTATGAATCTGATTCTCCAATACTTGCTCAAATAAATCTGTTAGTGAAATCTTTCCTTGGCAGAACTATGGTCCTTTGTAACATGCTGAAACATGTTCCAGGATTGGTTTCATCTACTGAGTGACTAGATTTAATTCCAATTAGTTTGTGAAATATTAAACGATACGCCTCCCAAAGCATTATATCTCATTAGTGTTAAACTTGGAAAAAAAAAAATCAAAGGAATAGTTGGAACAGGTGTTCAAAATTTTGGAGCTAATAATGTTTCCACAGTATTGATAAAAGGCTATTTTATCACTTTTATAATTTTCATTGCGATTTAATTTGCAGTTACTTTTGATGCAAATTATGACATTTTTTGACATTTTAAAGGAATATAATCAAATATTTAATCACAAGTTCTCACTCTATTTTGGGTTATTGGCAGCATGTATATTCTTGTGTATCTATTCAGGAGAAACAGAGATAGCTGTATGTCATATGATAGAAATATATCACTGTTTTTAGTAAAGCGGATATATTAGCATTAATAATTTGAAAGCATTCTTCCTCTCCAGGATATTTCAAGAAATATTGTATGACTGGTTTAGATTGTTAGCTAACGTAAGCCTATACTATCTTAGGATGGGATTCAATAATTCTGAAGTGGAGGCACACATGATCTAATATCAAGCAAATGTGGGCAAATTATACATTGCTCAAAGAAAAATGTAGTTTACGCTATCTGAATAAGACGACATGCTTCTTATAGAAAGTCAATCAAAACACAGATTTCAGAAAGAAAAAAATATTTGCATTACTAATAAGTCTAATAATTCAATAATTAAGAACTTCATACAAAATAATGAACAAAAGCAGAAATAAATTATTGCATTCATTATGCTGAAGTGGGAGGAAAATTATAGGTCATTATATACTGCAAGAGACATCAATTCTTAGGTTTAAAATATGCTTTAGTGAAGAACTAGTGAGTTTTGGATAAAAGCAGAACTCAGTGAAAGAATGCAAAAACCCATTAGCCTCAAATTTATAAATCATTCTCTTTTACATTTGAACATACCAACATTGATCATATTTAAAAGGGCATTTGCCCTACAGAGTGGAATTCATGCTGTTTGGAACACATCATCTTGCTGTGACATCTGTTGTCCCTTTACTGTGGATTAAGGGAGGTGGTGAGGGAGGTAGTCAGAGGTAACCACGATGCTGTGGCAAGTGTTATCAGCAGTGGTAGAAAACAGAGTTTTGACAGAGTAATCAGCAGCTGGATTTTTCATACCTGATGTCAAATCTACCAGGATCTCAGGCTTTATAATACTTATTTTTATCCTTAACTAACATAAAACATTGAACAAAATACGTATAAGTGACTTTTGCCCTTGTGAAGAATGAGACTGGATACAGCCAGATATTATAGTCTTCATTTTTGCCACCAAAGGATTGCTCTTGCACGCTTGCCCCAATTCTAAATAGAAAAGGATGGTCTTAGTTGTGAAAACTACCTCCTCCTCCCCATCTACCCAAGACCTTCACTGGTGCTAAACCAGAAACACCACATATTGCTCCACAGTGCCCAATGAAACATCTTTGAGCTCAGAGTGCTGCTGCCAACCGCTCATGAGACAAGCTTCACTGTCTTTGATGCTTCAGATGTACAGATGTACAGTGGGGTGCACACCATTTTCTTCAGTCAGTCTTTGGTTGTATTGATTATTCAGATTGGTAAACTCTTTGGGCAAGAAAGTAGCTCATTCAAGGTCAAGCTGGCTGTTGAAAACTCAGCATCACCAAGGTGATGCTGCTCTGCCACAGACCACAGTGCCTGGCTGCTAGCATGCTTCCTGGTATGAATTTGGCTGGAACCAACTAGCTTTTTCCCAGACAGTGCCCACACTTAGTTTAGGGGACAGTATAAGCCAAGCTGGCAGAGTGGATGATACTACCCTGCTTGGGGGGCAAGAGGAGGAAGAGTTCAGCCACACAGAGCAATATGCAGTGAACAAGCCCCAAAGCCCCAACTTCATTTTGTTTCTATCACAGACGAAAACAACCAGATTCTTTCAGTCTTGCTTCTTCCAACTCAGCAGAAAAAAAAAAAAAAAAAAATTTTAAAAGTTGACAGAATCTTTTCTCTATTTTAAAACTCAAAGTAGGCATTTTCTTGAAGAAACAGAATAAGAAAAATAAATGAACACAGAACATGCAAAATAAATGAAAACACATCCAAACCCACACTATTACTCTCATTGTGAGCTATACCTAAACTTCAGGGTTTGAGAATAGCAGATGCAATACAGAATTATTTTCTATCATTCCCATCTTGTAGGTATTTAAGAAAGAAGAATGAGCTTAAAATGAGAAAACAATAACATTTTTTCACCACTTTGAAATAAAATTGTTTAGAAATTTGAGACACAATTTTGCCTCAAATAATTTTTTATTACAGATTTTAACCTATCTTGGCCAGAAAAATTGTACAGAATGCATGAACAGTTTTGTACATGTTTGCACCGAAACTGTTAGAAGAAACTATATCATGCCCACTCCAACAGCCCAAGAGAGGCAAGGCTGCTGCAGCTCCATATCCCCAGGTCCAATCAGTAGACATGCTGAAGATGTATTCCCAGTAAGCACACACATATATACCACATACACATATACACAGACACATACATATATACATACACAGCCAGCCCCACAGATCACAGACACTCAGAGCACTCACATGAACGCAGACAGCACCAACAGTCTCATCCTGCTTCCCTCTCTGACTGAGCAGGACAGAGGTCCACTAGTGAAAATACATATATGCACATGTACAAGGTGGATCCTTAAGGCAACTGGTCTCAGAAAGTCTGCCCAGTAGCTGCCCCTGGATCCCAGTCTCCCCAGTTGCTGGCACCTGGGCATACAAGCCCTTGAGGCTGCAGCCCCGCTCCAGTGGCTGGTACAGACCATCACACTCTCTCACACACACAGAGCTGGCCAGGACCCCCCCGATCCCACAGCTGACCCCCTGTGCTCTCCCTCCTAGACACACAGGCACTCTCACACCCACAGCTGACCCTCACAGACGCACTCACACCCTTGCTCCCAGACCACTTCACCTACTCACCAGCTCATCTGGCTTGATCTTCACTAGCGATCACACACTCATTCACACACCCGCACTCACTCCAGTCACTGCACCATGGACACGTGGGACCTCCAAACCCATGGCCTGACTCCAGCTGCTGCACTCATACACACAGGATTTTAATAAGAAGACAAGACAGACTGCACTGATAAGGCACAGGGCATGGCTGGACAAATGCACCAACCAACGAAATATTTACATTTTACCAGCCTTTTTTATTCCCTTATACCTCTATTTCCCACACTTGTTCCTCCCCAAGTCACCTAAATCCCTCCCTTTTATCACCTTTGCTTCCTCCCTGAAACCTCCTATAAGGGCTCCTGTGCAATCTCAAGATGCTCTTCGTCTGCATCCCATCATGTGTCCCACCCCCAGGCAGCGACCCCCCCCTTAGTCTGAAAGGTGATCTGGGGAGCTGGTCCCGATGATTCATAATGATGGGTTTCACACCTGCATACTGGGGCTGTGGGTCTCGTGGGGCAGTCCTGGGAGGGGCCCAGACAAGGTGTTTGCTCCTCCGGAGTCCTTAATTTGGGTTCCTGCCTCCCATTGTACCCCTGTGCTCCTCTGGGCTTGTAAAGATGGGTCTTTGATGGGCTGATGGCTCCTGCGATGGGCCTGGGAGTAGCCCAGAAGAGTATTATTTGGGCTCCACCAACCTACCATGGTCTCTCTGTGCTCCTTTGCAGGTGCACAGATGAGCATCTATCACATAACCTGACATAAACCAGCATAATGGGACATCAAGCTTCTTGGACCGGGCAGCTGGTGCATAATAACAGCTTTTGAGTGTCTCAATACAAAAGACTATGATTGAAAAATCTTATCTCTTTAATTTTATTTCCCCCACAAACATATATACAGTGCTGTTTGCATGCTAATGCTGTTTGCCTTGTTTCAGTGTTTAGATTACTGCAAACTAGATTTAGTGTAATTTTGACGGAACCATTTCTTAATTACTAATTGATGCTTCTGCAAGGTGTTCTGATAGTATGAGAAATAATACAAACGCACCGAATCCTGAAGCTTTTCTCTTTGTTATTAAAAGCGAGGGGAGGTCCAGAAAGACTAACATTTGCCACATTTCTGTGTTGTTCAACCATTAGGGACAAGGAAAGCCCGCAAAACAGCTTATGCCAGTTTCAATACAGGAATATTTAATGATGATAGGCTAAGAGGAATATGAAGCAGAAATAAATGAATTGATAGTTTGTTAAATGGACTACACTCTATTGAAATATTACTATCTGCTTGGAATCTGTTCATTTCTCTAGATGTTGCATTGTTATTTTTTCTCATGCTTCCGCCTAATTTGTGTTGCTCAGCAGTCACAACAAGCCGGAGTAGCTGAGAGCTCTGCTCCACCTGTTGTCCACATTCCAAATGATGAGCTTTACTTAACATATGCTTCAGCAAAGCATAACAATGGGGTTTTTTAATTGGCTTATGGCACAGATACTTAAATTATGGTTCCTCCCAACTTTCCTTACCTGCCTATTCAAATTCACTTAATTAATAAAACCAAATAACAAATGTTTATGACTATACTGTTAGCTGAACTGAAATGCTGTGTGATACAGCATGGCCTGGAAAGTGCCATAACATTCTGTCATTTATTTGAAGGACTCATCCTTATTTCAAGAGATCATGTGTCTTTCCTTTGCTGGTTGCATGAGGAAAGGGAAGATTGAAAGAAATTACAGTTTTGCAGGGTAGCACTACACACTATAATAGTTAGAGAAAATCAGCCTAAGGAAACCTAGTCCCTTAATAAAAATCAACCACAAAGCTCTAAAAAATGTCCTCCTTTTACATTGTCCTAAATCTGTATCTAAAATAAAAGACCTTGATGTGGTTCCCTGGTTTGAGACTCCGAATGTTAAAACTTGATTTTGCCCCAAGGTTCTGGGTTTTTTATGTTTGTAACCAAGGTAAGGAAATTGACATATAAAAGAAAAATCTAGGAGGGTTAATTAGTCATTGTGTAAACAGCTAATATGAGCAATTGTACATTGTACTACAAATGTTTAGTGAGTATCACACATAGGGTAAAGCTTTGAAGAGCCTCCAATTAAAAGAGGACTCCAGCCTCCTGGGGCAGCCTCCACTGTCTTGTACTAAATTACTGAAGAACCAAAGGACTTCAAAACCAGGCACCGGAACCAGATAAGAGATGATCTTCCTTTGGGCTCACAACTAAGAGTAGGCATGTATTCCGAGATATTTTTAGAAGACAGTTTGAGGGGGAAGACTATTTCCCTCCCGCTCTCC
The DNA here is from genome assembly GCA_013401315.1 of Balaeniceps rex. Classification (NCBI taxonomy): domain Eukaryota; kingdom Metazoa; phylum Chordata; class Aves; order Pelecaniformes; family Balaenicipitidae; genus Balaeniceps; species Balaeniceps rex. The sequence goes on from VYZW01050508.1 coordinate 11,374, forward strand.
ACTGTCGCAACTGGTCTAGAACTGAAAATCTGGTTAGTGAAGAAAAGAACTGGGGATGGATGATGCTGTGCATCTGTAGCGAGGCAGAGGTCCCTCCAACAGGCTGCATCTAGGCTGTCTTAGCCAGTGACTACTTCATTACCCAGACACATACGGTGCTTGATATCAAGTGCTATCTGCTTGATACTGATTTTGAATAATATTTCATGTTAAAGCCATCATTAAGAAAGATTCTTTTAAAAATACATTTCCAGAATAGCTCTGGATTGCATACAAAGCTCTAGCTCAGAAAACCCAATACATTCAGCCAGTTAGTGAATAAAGATTCCATTTTTTATATTTATCATAGGGTAAATACTATCTGTTATAGACTACACTATCTGGAGACTGTCTCTCTAATACCAATCAATTATAGAGATTGGTATGGAAATAATAATTTAAGGTAGAGCCAGGTATTATTTATTTTTATCTAGTTAAGTTACATCCTCCCATGGATCATGACTATGATGTTGGTAAAATGTTATGAAGTCATGCATCGAACAGAAGATATACTTTCAGGAGAATATGCTTTGCTCTTTCAGTAATGACAAACATTTTGTGTGATATGTACAGCTATACTTTTTACTATACTTTATGCAGCAGTTTCTTTATTGCTCACAGGGTCTGTTTGGAGTAGGACAGCATGCAGGCAATGCAATTCCTCCAAATAATTCCAACATAGCATCTAGGAGCAAAGCTCTTGGTTTTGTGTTTTTGTTGGTTATTGCTAACAAACGTGAAAATGCAGAAGCTCACAACGTGGCTGCTGCAAAAGCAACTAAGTATACCGCCATTTCATTTGGAGTCATTCACATGAATAATTTGATCGTAATAATAAAGTAGCATGGCTTTCTAAGAGCACCCATGTCTAAAATGTTACCTCTTTGTATAACAGAGCTTTCTTTATTGCCAGTTTCCTTTTAACTAAGAAACTAATTAAGAATAGTTGAAAAAAACCCCTATTTTCCTTTGTGGCTATTGGTACTTCAAACAATAAATATATCAAAATAATTTCTGATAGTCCTACCTTATAAATACTTCAAGAAAAAACCCAAATCCATTATCGGATGGATTACTTTCAAAAAAACCCAATGAAACTGCATCTGGAATTTTGAAAAAATAAAAAGCATACTACATTTAACTGGTCTGCACTTTGACAGAGAATCATCGTCATCCAGCTGATAGTGTTAACATCAACTCTGCGAGATATTACTCTGTCTGCAAATTAATGGAGAATAAAAAAAAAATTCACTTCCGGCTAATTGTCCATTTACTACAGAGCAAAATACACTACAATTCATAAAATGATCCTGCCAATGATGTAATAATACATTTCGTCTTCCTTTCTCATCTTCCAAAATTTCAAGATAATGGGAGCTATGTCACTTTGTTAGTTTTAGATACTTAGAAATGTTGTGCATGTCCCTTTATGGGACATGCTTTGTTACTTTCCAATATCGCATTTGAACCATGAGAAAAAACTACAAATTTTAGTCTCTCCAAAGATGAAGAAGATGGATTGGAAGAAACTTTCTATGACTGAGAACTATTCCTATTTTTTTAATGATATAATGCATTAATTGATGGTTAAGTACCAAAGTAATGTTGATGGCAAATTATTTTTTCACAAATTTAATACACCTTAAAAAACATATAGCTAAACAACAACAAAAAGTAAATAAATTTATTTTAGCAATATACAGTATCTCTCAAACTTAACATTCAGGTGTCAGCAACAAAACCCCAAAAAACAAACTCTAATATAATGTACCTATTTTATCTAAAAAGTATTTGGAATTTATTTTACTTAGCATGAAACTATTAGAATCATTATAGGCCTGGAGCCTGACAAAAGGCTTACTGTGGATTGTTTGCATAAGGAATATTTTAATTGAGATTTAGTAGAGTATGCAAATTAGGAAATTAATAATTTTTCTATCTTTAAATCAGATTTTCTCAAGTTCTTAAAAAGTTTAAAGTGTACTATGTCTATTCCTACCTCAAAAGCAGTGCTCAAAAATAATTATTTTCCTAGTAAATAGTCTTGGAAAAATTGCAGAAACTTTCTAAATATTAATTCTGTTAAGGTTGAACATCAAATTAATTTCAACTACATGTATAAGTTATTAAATATTTTGGGGTTTAAAGGTTTTGAAATATATTAAAACTGGAAACCATTTTAAACAGCAATTTGAGACATGTGGACTTGTATATACAGGAGCAAGAAAAAATAGATATGAGAGGAAAAGTCTTAATACCATCAGCTACTCTCTACAAACAGCGAGTCAACTACAGTGAGTCAACTACACTGCTCTTGCTAAGTATTTTTGCAAAAATTATCATCAAATAGTAACTAAGATTTTGAGAGTCCAACTAAATGTTTGTCACTTCCTGTTACAGACATACAAGCATATGGACTATGAACATAATAGTAAAGTTAGTATATGAGGATATATTTTACCATAAAAGAATTAATATTTTTCTTGTTAATGAACAAATAAAAACAATTAATACTATGGTGTACTAGGTTTATAACATTTACAAATGTTTATTTAGCACATTTATAAGCTAACCACTAACAATGTTTTAGCATCAATTTTCCATATTAGTGAACTTTGGCTGTATTTTCTATAATTTTCACAAGGTATATGTTTGAAAATACCACATGCATATTGACAAAGGAGAGATAAAACTGAAATTTATCAACAGATTAAGGATTATTAAACATGGTGCAAGATACAGAACCAGTGACTTTAGTTTACAAGTATATACAGCAATTAATTGCCTGGGAATAAATAGATATTTTAAGGGCTTAGTCAGAGAAGAAGGTCGTTTAAGAAGAGGCATTTCAGGATATGCCTAACCCACCAGAGAGAAATCTTGTGATCGAAGAACTGCTAAGGCTTTTGCTTTGTTAGAAAGTTCATTTTAGTACAATAGTAAAATATGTAGTATTTTACATCTTTTTGGTTTATTGTGCAAGCAAATATTACTTCCTAGACAAACTTAGCAAATTTTCTGAAGCGGCAAATGTTATTAAGAAGTGGCTAGCCTGTCTCTATGCTGTCTTTATTTAGCCTTCTAAAGTATGCCCTGTTAATGAGACCAAAAAGAGGTTGCCATATTTTAATTCTAAAAGTTGGGTTTCTCTGCTTCTCCCCACTACTCTGATGAAGAACTTCTTCATCATTATTTTTCCTTATATTTTGGATATTATATTTATCCATATATTTCATTTAAATGCTCCAATAATAGGTGTAACTCTACCACAATAACAGGTGTAACTTCACCACAGTAAACTAAAAATGTATCTGGGTTGGGTTTTTTTTTCTTTTACTGCACACATTGTATCTTTCTGAGGCAAATGGGATTTTTCTAGCAACATAGGCCCATTAATTAAATATAATTTTTTTTAAAGCTAGTTTTCTAACTGTCTTTTGCTGCACTGGTGCTATTCCTCCCAAGGTGTCTTCTGAGCTGGAAGGACCAGGGAAGTCATCCTTCCCCTGTACTCGGCACTGGTGAGGCCGCACCTCGAGTACTGTGTTCAGTTTTGGGCCCCTCAGTACAGGAAGGATATTGAGTTGCTGGAGCGTGTCCAGAGAAGGGCAACCAAGCTGGTGAAGGGTCTGGAGAGCAAGTCTTATGAGGAGCGGCTGAGGGATCTGGGGTTTTTTAGCCTGGAGAAGAGGAGGCTGAGGGGAGACCTTATTGCCCTCTACAACTACCTGAAAGGAGGTTGTAGCGAGGTGGGTGTTGGTCTCTTCTCCCAAGTAGCAAGTGATAGGACAAGAGGCAATGGCCTCAAGTTGCGCCAGGGGAGGTTTAGATTGGATATCAGGAAAAACTTCTTCACGGAAAGGGTTGTCAAGTATTGGAACAGGCTGCCCAGGGAAGTGTTTGAGTCACCATTCCTGGAGGTATTTAAAAGATGGGTTGACGAGGTGCTTAGGGACATGGTTTAGTAGTGGACAGGTACGTTTGGACTTGATGATCTTAAAGGTCTTTTCCAACCAAATGATTCTATGATTCTATGATTCTATGACTGGCTGATCTTATGCTGATTGGTGTGATTTTGGCAACACAACTTTCATGGACTCCAAATTTGAGCTTTGCTTCCCCTTTCTCTTTCAGATTCTCTTTTCTGTTTTGGGATTGGATTTTATTTTCTCTTCCTTTTTTGTATTCTCTCATATTCATGCTATCCAAGAACTTAACTTTCTTCAATAAGCTTTCATGTGGGTTGACAAATTTCCTTTGCCTGGCAAATTTTAATTACTTCAACAAAAATTACTTCTTTGTGTTTGAGATCTGGGACAAGGCACAACCTGATCTTTTATAAAACCCCCAGCATTCTTGCATTATTAGGTCAGCCGTATCCTCTTTTTTCTATCTTGCTTTTATACAGACTTTAGAAATGGTCATTTTTATATATACCGTTCTAGTTTTTCAATTTACTGAAAAAAAAGGGGAAAAAAACCCAAAACCTAAGTGCATATAACCTGTTTTGCCATGTTCATATACAGCATTCCTAGAGGAGTCAACAACTCAAAGTACGGCAGCTTTGAAGCTGCTTCTGCTGCCTGCTCATTGTGCTCTTTTACACTGTAAGTTGGTGTGACGGCTGCACCCACCCTGAGTGAGTGAACAGCACCATAGTTCAGGCATCACCGACGAGAGGGCCTGACCGAAGCCAGCCCTGCTGTGCAAACCACGAGAACTGTGCTGGGCTGCATCTTCTCAGGAACTAAAAAGTCGAGGCCATGTCTTATTGGGAGCTAATAGTACCGGCCTGAGCTGGGACTAGACAGAAGTAAAACTGCTACAGCTGCACACCTGCACATACACCAAAGGTGGGGGGGTTGACTACGAGTCAACCACTTTATGCCATAAAAATCTACAGCCCCTCCAAGCCCATTGAGCTCTCCTGTACAGCAGCAGGCTGCGTGGCAGCTACCTCCTCCTTGAGCAGGGCTGCCACTCAAGGTTACTCCTCGAGGCTGAGAGACCCTTTATCCGGCAGCTGATACCAATAACAAGGTAAGCAACATTTTACAGTAGGCCTAAAACTATATTGTATGCTAGCAACATTTATATATATCCAGCTATAGCTTATTTATTAAAGTGTAGTAAGTAGCAGAGTGTTTGCCTGCTGTCTAAATCGTTGCCTAAATCATCATCTAATCACCATCTAAATTATCATTTAAATCATCACTTAAATCATTGTCAAATCATTCTCAAATAATTGTTAAATCACTCTTTAATTAACATTAAATTATTGCTTAATCATCATTTGATTAGCATTTGATTTTCATTCAATCATCGATTAATTATCATTTGATCATCATTTGATCATTAATAAAACCCTTTTAGTTAACCCCATAACGGTGACTTCTCTTAATAATTCACCTGCAACAGTTAGACTTTTTTTTTGGAACAGACTGATAATTCAGCTTTTCTTACTTTACTAGATGTCCCAGGGAAAAAAAAATCTTTAGCCAAAATAGGAATTTATAGTGCATGTTGCTACCAGACAGCAAGGTCTGGTTTCCATGATTATTTTGCTCCTTTACCTGAGGCTTACACACAAAGGTTAGCAATAAAATATAGATTCTGATGCATGTAAAACCTTCAGAATAATAAAGCACTGGATCTACAGAGTTCAAGACAGACAAGGAATCCACTGTAAAAATATTCATGCAAAGTGTTGAGACAATACATGTATTGTAAATCAAACAAGGGAGGAAAGAAATAGAACTGCCTAGTCCATTCTAAGAGGAAAAACATGCTATTGTTTTCCCATGGCATTGTTAGAGACAAAGAATGCTGAATAAGTGATGAACTTAGCTTTTGTGTGATTAAGTGCACCAGCTGTATTTCCGAACTTTAACAGTCAACTGGATGATTTTCAGTAACCTTTGTAATTAAACATTTGCCTTAATTCTTCCATGATGTTCTTTCACATAATGTAGATTTGAATAGCCACATACAGCAGCTACCTACTCTAGAACAAGTGAGAGGTTTTCATTGTCATGGTGCTTCAAATCAACATCATTTGAGACATCAGGCATCACTGAAATTATGCTTATGGAATACGACACATCACAAATTAATGCAAAACAGCCTAAAAAATACCAGTGTTCTGAGTCTCTTTATTACATGTCACTGGCATTATCAAAACAGGCTAGGACTTTCCTATAAAATGAGGAGAAACAGCCCTTCCCAAAGGACTATTCCTCTGAACAGTAAATAAACAGAGAAATGGAAGAAGACAAACCTGGCTACACAGGAGAAATAACATTGTCAGGGAATATCCCCTACACAAATAGGGTTTACAAATTATTTGCATACACATGCACACATATATTGCATAATATTAATTCTATCTGGACTATTTTTTTACTTGCTCAGTTTTAGTTTCCTCAGTTGAAGGTATTCTCTGACAAAGGAAAGACAGAACACCATAAAGCTCCCTGGTAACTTGCAGGGAGAAACATCTTTTCTTCAAGGGGAAGAATGGCTACATTTAATTAGCTGAAGACATGCTGGTTCCAAGGCCTGTTTTTCATATGTAGGTTAGGATAGAGATCCTTCCACTGTAACCCTCTTATATAAATGTTTCCTTCCCTGAGGCTGTATTCAGTTTAGACCTGGAATAATGAAAAGTCAATAGAGGCCTGACAGGGACAGGAACACACAGATAAATTTTTGCCCTGTCATTTTATTTTTGGTGAAGCTTTGAGAAAACTTCAGGAAAAGCTTTAAACCGACACCCAGCCATCCTATTTACCTAGAATGGCAAGCTGAAGCCGACTTCTTCAGCAGATTCCAAAGCTTTAGTAGCTGAACCCCTAATAAAAACACAGAATCAATGTGAATGCCAGTTACCTTTTACAAAAATAAAGATTGATTCAGGCTTGTCTGTGTTTTCTGGGACAGCTTAAATATCTATGCCAATGCTGAAGTGATGCATTTGTTGAAAAAAATCTTTGAATTATGGAAGACACTTCATTAGCAAAAACAACCATTTTGAGGACCTTTCTTCTGATTTGCTGTGCCTTGAAATAACACAGTCATACCGTGTTTTATCAGAAGTTCATTACTTGGAATAAAATCAGACAATTGTCTAATTCTTAAGATTTACTAACTAAAATTAAAACGCTTCATACATAATTGGATGGCATAAGCTAAGTAAAATGAAAGAACTTGCCACAAATTCAGGTGTGGTTGCTTTTTCCTTAAAGTAAAGTTGATATAAACCTATTTTGCTACTTAGTCATATACTACAAGAGGGGATCTTGTTCATAGCAAAAGTCTCACCAATAGAGAAATTTGATGTGTGTTGAAAAAAGTGGTTACAGGAGCCACAAAATTTAGGTTTTTAGTAGAAGATAATACAGTTCATAATTGTTCCTTCTTTTTGTGAATTGTTAGAAATTTGAGATGAGATTGGTTCAATACATTATAAATTTCCTCTATAAAAACTACCTCTCAAAGCTATCACCTCTCTCTCAGAATGCTGTTTGAACAGCTTTGTACGTCATAAGGAACAAGCATTCAACAATCCTTTGATAGCTGCTCTCCATCTGGAAATGAAGACCAGCTCCACAATATTGTCTTCCATTGCTGCAAAAATAGCAGCTCAAATTTAAAAAACTCAAATTTAAACAGTAACGCAAATAGAATTTAAAGTGAAGGAAAAAAAAAAGTCATCTTCTGATAAGCATGAGTGGGGAAAGACACCACACACTTAACCACTTAATAGAGTGGTTAAGGCACTCAAAATTCTCAGTTCTATTTCCAGCTTTGTCACAGACTTCTTATTTGACCTTGCTTAAATTTCAGTGTGCTCCAGTTCTCCATTTGTAAAGCAGAAATGAAAGATTCCTTTTTCCTTTCTTCTATCCCTCTGTGCATTCATGATTCAGACTATGATACCCGAGATATACATATACACCTATATATACACCATATATACAATAATCACTTTCTATAGCTGCATGAGGTGAGTACCATGATATGTTTTTTAGTGATGCCAGTGCTGTCAGCACCAGTTAGCTGTTCTCCAGGTTGTAAGACAGAATTACTTTAGGGCTTAAGTGAGCAGACACAAACTCTAGACTGAATAGGGCTTAGGCAAAAGCCAAGGATCTCTATGCTCACTCAGGGCTTTTCCTGAGTATTCCAGGCCCTAATTTTAGATATACAAGGAATTCTAAGGACAGTCAAGGAGGATAAGTAGTCTCTGGAGAGCCACTCCAGCTCAGATTTGAGCAAAATTTAGATACTGAGGGTCAAGCTAAGGCAGAATCTAGGTGACATGTATGTCGGCTTTATTGTTATGTGTATGTACAACATCCAAGACATTGGGGTGTCCAGAATTCTTTTGAGAACTCCTCACACTGCAAGAAGTTAATCATTCTCACTACCAAAGATTATCGATGTACCTTTACTTTCCGGTGCATATTTTACTTCATATCATGAATATGTAGGCTTTTTTTATTGCACATCAGGGAGTGAAATTTATAGTTTGGGTTCTATAGATGCAATACAGACATTGCCTACTCCGAGTTTTAGACAATATCTCAAAGTCTGCCCAACAGAGTTCTCTCTCAATGAAAATTGCAGCAATAATGACAAATCTCTTGGTCTATCAATTTTGTCTCTTTTAAGATTAAAAGTACAACTAACCATCTAGCTTAATGAAGATTGTTGTAGCTGCAAAATTAAAAAAAGGACATTATCTGTGCAAAACATTCATAACCAGCACTAAACAGTTAAGGTGTAGAAATGTTGCTGTTGCTGTTTGTAAAAGGATTTTCTTGAATGTCTCATTTTCTGAAAAATTTCTTTGACATTTCGTAATTAAGTATTGCAAAGTCTATACTACAAAGATATGTTTCATTTTGGATGTAGTTTTAATTGAAGATCATAACCCAAAGTCTCTTACAGACATGTGAAATAGAATGTGTAAAAATTGAGATTTTATTCCCCATCTGTCCTGGTTTCAGCTGACTTAGAGTTACTTTTCTTCC
>VYZW01050509.1:0-39968 GCA_013401315.1 Balaeniceps rex
AATTAAGCAAGTCAAAACTACACTGAAAGCCTTCTTTGCACTGGCAATTTTTAAGAAGTTTCTTTATGAAGCTTTGCAAGCAAACACATATTGCTCAAGGTATAATTTCTAATTTATAAACACAGAGCAGTTTTGACTGGGAACAAAACATGAACTGCAGTCACCTGCTGGAGGTGGCAAGGGAAAGAATGGCACTACACACGCAGTGAACTGGGATGCACTCTCGTTAATCCAAATGGAAGATGTGTGCCCTGGTCAGGCACGATGACAGGCATTTATCCTTAAAAATAAGGACAGCCAAGAGAATTTGCTGCCACACAGAAGGACTGCTGTGTTCATTGTGACTGAAAGGCTGGAGGGGCAGAGAGCGTACTGGCTTTAAAAAAAATGGAATATAATGAGTTTTGTGGTTTTGTTTTAGGGGTATTTTTTAAATTTATGTTGGTGTTACCTGCCTGTTCTTACCTTTTCTCGGGGTCTTTTTGTAGGCACGATGAAATCATCTTCCTAAATGATTTCCCATACTTCTTCAGCATCTCCTTATCTTGCACACCAGTTTCCAAAGATGGAGGATCATTTTGTAGTGTCAGCATTAAAACCTGAAAGAATTATGTCTATTGGCAATGAGATTTTTCTTGGCTTTTGTTAGAGACAGATCTTGGGAACACTGTATTTTAGACAAGCATTTTCATCAAGCATCTGAGTCAACAAAGACTTTCACTACAATGGCTCTCTGAGGGTAGCCTGAGCTCAGAGTGAAGTTTTTTACAATTTAGACTGTCTCTTCGCATTCACCAGACAGCAAAAGCTCACCCACCTTTCCCTCAAGGCAATTACAGGGTCTCTCCTCTTCCCTCTGCTTCCCTCATTCACTAACTTTGTAGGAACAATTATTTTCAAAACCTTTACACCTCTGCAAATTCTGACTGTAAGCTGAGAGGTTCAAGGCTTGTACAACAGAATCGAGAGAGCGCTACCTCCACCTCCTTTCCTTGGGAAGCCAGGCTAATTTACAGCCAACAGTTTATGCTACTGTTTTCCATCACATCTCCTGGCCCAGGGTGCAGTCTGCGGGCCAAACGCAAGGCTGGGATGTGCTTTCAGGCCCATTTGGTGTGATTAAAGGTGTAAGCACAGCAGAACTTCTACCAGCCTTCCTCATTTGAGATGAGCAGTTGCGCAAGGCATTTGATTCAAAGGCTCTGTTTAGATCTCCCTGCAGGTATTTCTTAGCTAGAAATCAAATTAACGTAAAAGCAGAAGGCAGCACAAAAAAAAATACAAGAGTTCGCTTCCATGTACCAACACGACAGCAGGTGAAGACATTTCTCACACAAGCACCCATCAAGCCAAGCTGATTATTTCCTTCACATCACTCAGATATTCTGAAGGAAAGGAAGAAAATTACTCATTTCCATTTTCACTTGTCACCTACATACAGATGAGTATCTATTTTTAGAAAAGGAAGCAGCACACAGCACATTTAAATAGCTTTCAACAGCTATATTGCTTAGGGCAGCAAGAGCCCATCAATCTAGCTGAAATTATACAGTCCATGACAGAATTCCCTGCTTTTTTCCCCTCTCCTTGGAGGGTCACTTAATGCACGGGTCATTTTGCTGTGTAACAAAATTAATCTGCAGTGAAATACAATTACATTCAATAAATAAAAAAACAGAAGTCCTCTTGCAGGCTGCACGACTGGAACCCATGCCTAATAGAATTGGAGACTCAATTCTATCTACCATATAACAACACACGATACTAAATAGGTGATCTTCATATTCAAAGCTACAACCCATGCATTCAAAACACAAAACCCACAAGTACAGCTTGCAGAAGCTACTGCAAATTGCTACCAATAATCACAGCACAGAAGGAAGTATCAATGAAACAAGCAACAGCTAAATCAGCAACACATTTCCCTGAACTCCTCGCTGCTCTGCCACAATCACTGATATGGTACGAACTTTAATGGCACTCCTAAACCACTCAGCTACTCAACCCTGCACAGAGGTGACACAAATCTTAAAATTAACACTGTGCTACAAAAGTTAAACCAGTGCAAAGTCCTGGCATTTAAAGCGATACACAGAGGTCCCTGTTCTAATGAGTTAGGGGCTATTGAATTCCCAAACACTACTGTAATTGACAGATGGAGATGCACCCAGGTCCTAAAGAGGTGATACCCACCTTACACAGCACTTCAGCAGTTAAAAGACTCAGAACAGGAAAGCTTGCTCCATGGTATGCCTACAATTGAGGGACTTCACACCCATAGGCCTCATACCCCAGGTAAGTAGTCTAACCATAAAGGTTAGAAAGGGCTCTCCACTCCCCCCCGGTTCGATTCGAGGGAGTAGAAGAAAAGTGGCCTTCAAGAGGGTGGGAAATGCAGAAGGGACTAAAAGTTTCGTGATTGAGACGGGGCCCCATCAGATCTCAAAGTGGCTAAGGAAGATGATAACAAAGCTCAGTAGAAGGACAGGATGCTTCAGACCTCAACTGATGAGGTTAACTCTGTTAACTTTAAGACGTAGACTCCCTGAAAGAAAAGCATGTTGGAAGCAGCTCCTGGTTCAAGAGTCAGAAAATAGGGAAAGTTAACCAAACTACATGGCACTCCAAAGTTCAAGATATTTAAAAAAGATTTTTGAAGTGTCAGCGTTTAAACAAGAACCTTTCCTCCACCTCAACTTCAATAAAATATTCACATTGCTAATACCACACTATTTCACACTGATGTGGTACTTTCCAAAAATGCCCTACCCTGGTTCAGTGCTTGACAGGACTGTGTTGGCATTAAACAAAGTAAGATGTCCTTTTGGATAACTGGTAACAGGATTTCTGAGAGGTATCAAGAAGGACTATCAGTGGAGGAGAAGGAATGGCTCGCCATCTCAGTATCACTGGATGCCAGATAACATTTTCTGAATCATTATTTATATCCCTAAAAACATCTGCTGCCTTCAGAGGCTCCAGAATTAAAACACACAGCACTCTCCTCAAGAATGGTGACCCTGGCGAGACTCAGGATCTAAATAAGAACTGTGCACAGTTTCGGACAATGCTGATTAAGAGGCGTATTTTTAAAAGGTGACTTCAGACAAATCCAAGAACATCGTGATCCACAAGTGCAAGTTGAGAGGACAAACTCTTCAACGAGGCATGCTGGCCAAATTCTTGGAAACACCCACAGAACGCACTGATCCTTTATCTCGCACAAGTATCTGGAGACCTGCTCACCTTCATCGGCGGGTATTTATGGTAAGGAGCTGCCCCTGTAGCCAGTTCGATAGCAGTGATCCCAAAGCTCCAGATGTCTGCCTTGAAATCGTATCCTCTGACCTGAAAAATATTAGAGGATGTTAGCATGTGCTTCTTGCTATCCTACACTACAATCCCTTTCTTTAGCCTATTACACATCCTTTCGCTCTTTCCTTCTTTTCCCCTCGAATTTGGAAAGACCGGCACTATAGTGTTAAAGAGATGGTGAGAATGCTTTCTCCCTCCTCTCCCCCCAGCTCCTTATACCTTCGAGGAGGTGTTTTAGAAGTTTTCTGATGAAAATTATGGTTGTGGACTGTGCAACTAGGGCTGCTCTGCCATAAACCTCTCCATGTGTAGAACATAAATGGGGTTAACCCAGGCTCCCACTTCTACACAAAGACACAGAGTCATGAAACAGTATAATGAAACTCTCATAGTTAATAGATGGACTGTTATCCCCTTGGGACATATGCCTCACTACGCTTTTAGTCAACCGCTTAATCAATTTGACTGCAAGCATGCTTGATCCTGAAACTTCAGTACACACCACCTCAGTAAAAAGCCCCTCATTCCTGTCTGCAGACTAATATTTCCCTCCACTAATTAATAGTAGCTTCTGCACTTGACATTAAACATGGACTTGTTCAGGAAATTTATAGCATTTACTTCCCCTCATGCACAGGAAAAAATATTTCATATGCCAAAGCGGTTACTTCCTCATTATCATTAGGTAATATTTTGGCACTTGCTTTCTCCACTGCAGGGGAGAGACATTATGTACTAACTTCAAGAGCAGCTACAAAAATCAAAGCGTTTTGGCTGCTTAGAATGGTTTGCATTTCTTCTCACTAGACTATGGAAAAATGAATATTGAATCAGAGCTAATAGGGATATTGTGTTCAGCTAACCTAACAACCTTTAGAAAGACACTCATTGTGATGAAGCCAAGAATGTTCCCCAAACTACCTTTAAGATGATCTTGAATTTTGCAAACAAACAAAGAAACCCTCTTGCAGTATTTTTCTATAACATTATAGTTGAACTGAAATTTATTATAGCAACGTGAGTTTATATCTTGCGCTAATTTCATCAACTCTGAAGGCATCATTTTCATGAGCCTTAAAGGTTTGAAAGGCTTCCTGAAGTGCCGCAGTTTATAGATGCTGTGATTACGAATAGATTTCCAGTCATTTAACTGAACAAGCACAGATACCTAGTATAACTTAAAAGAAAACAATGCAGGAAGAAATGTGCTGTAAGGATTATTTTTTTTTCCCCTCACACTATTTTTAGGTTTTGAGAATAACTTTGGGACGTTTTTTAGCTTATCTTTCAGTTAGTCTTGCAGCACATCTATACACTGTACAACTCCCCATTCCCCACCAAGATTTTAACTGGGGGGGCGAGGTTGGGGAGTTAATTATGTCATATAATCCTGCTTGCAAATGAAAGCTACGAAGTTCAAAACTGTCTAGAGCAGTGCATCTTGACATCTCTCCAATACATATTAGTCACCACCCTGCAGTTAGTTTACATCAACAACATTTATTTTTCTCATCAACTTTTTTTTGACATAAATCTGTCAAGTGAACATACGTTAAAAGACAACGCCAGGTTATCATGTATTAACACGCTAAAGGAACTTAATGATGCTGAAGTAAATCAGATGGAATTGGGTTGATAACATGTACATATCGAAGGCTAACCCACAGCAACCCCTTCATCCTTTTTCCTGGGTTGGATATAGCAGCTCAGAGTGACACCTGCTGGAAGACAGCAAGATGATAGAAATGGACACTGAAGGATTTCACATCGGCATCCAAAATACCTCCTTACCATCTAATATCTGCAACAAGTTAGATGTGCACAGCCTTCATGGAAGTACTGGACTCCCTAGAAAATCTGCTTCCTTCGGAAACACGTCTGTTGCATCAAGAACCGACCCCCTGTCACCAAAACCTTCATTTCCCCTTTTCAGCACCTTCTTTAAGATCTTTTTTTCCCTGTGTCCTGCGGATTGCAGCCACCCTAACTGCAATGAGCCTGGAGCAGCACCGTTAGGTCCTGGCCAGCCTGCCGTGCCCTGTGCACCAGGAGAGGACACAAAGGACAGAAAAGCAAGGGACAACTCTAATCTGGTTTTGGAAACAATGAATACTCTATTTTTATTTATTTTTAAATCAACATTAAAAAACCCAGAAGTATATCACAGTGAAGCAGTTCAGAAGCAAGTTCGCAAAGGTGGCTCCTGAATCAGGGAGTGCGTCTTGTACTCTACGGTGTTACACTTGTGCTCTGAGGAGGCTGCAGGAGTACTGTAACGCACCGGCCCCCAATGCTACCATGGGGAGCCACTGAAAAGGCCAAACATAGAAAAAGCCTTTCATCAACAGTATAAAGCTACTCCAAAATTATCTCAATCCTTCAAGAAGTTTTAGATATCAGGAAAAAAATGCATTAAAGTTTTAGCTGCATTTCATTTTCAAGAGAGAGATAGTGAAGTTTAGGAGGAACTTGAATAAGAACCCCATATATTTTATTGTGAACAGCAAGGAAAAAAGTAACCAGGTGGGTTTACTTTAATAAAACAATGTTTTCCCAAAATATTTTTGTTTCAAAGGTTTTTAGAAGGAAAAAAGGAAAAATGGAAAAACATTTACAGTCAGTTGTATTTCTGCTCCGTACACCTGTCAACAATCAAACCCTGTGTCAAGCCCTCTATCAAACTGTTTTTAAGGGGATGACGGATAATTTTCAGCATGCTTATGGCACTGAACATCAGTGCAATAGACAGCTACTGCAAATGCCCTGTCAGGACTGTGGCATAATTTTGTTTGTGGATCTTACTCAGAAATGGGCAATGATATTTTACATTAAACAAAGTTTCCAGGTGGCCTTCATCAGTAGTCACGCAGACAAAGCTTCTACAGTTTAGTCTAGAAGTAGTGGAGGACAAAAAAAAAAAAATGACATCTCTCCACCCAACGGGAAGAAGTATGGCATCTTTTAGCTAGGCAAAAGAGCAGAGGAGGAAGGTGGAGAGGCAAGCATTCCTCAGTAATTACAGTCTGGATACTCACAAGCCAAGAGAAACTAAAAAGCTGAGTAAAGTCAACTACATGTTATTCTACTGTAATAACTCCCCTCTCTAACATGTTGCAATTAGCTACCCCAAATTCTTGTATTTGCAAACGCAGAAGAGCACTTTATCAAAACGTCTGTGTGCGTATTTACCACATGTGAGACTATTTATGTTCTACCTCACATTCAGGCAAGAGAGATGGGCAGGTTAATCTTTATGCAACAGTTGAGCTGCCTCATCCTTACCTTAGGTAGAAGCCTGAAGAGAAGCAACAAGGCAAAAACCTACTGAACACTTAATATTCCCCAGTACAAGCCTGGCTGCAATAGGCAAATCAAAGACAAACCTGTGGTTTTAAGAAAGCCTTAGAGGATGCCAAATTATCATCTTAGTTTGAAGTAAATACGGCTGTTGCTGACAACAGGGAATTCCAGGTGCAGATCAGCTAAGAGGATACTAGGAAAAACAATTCACCTGCTCCATAACTTCTGGTGCCATCCAGCAAGGTGTGCCCACAAAAGTTTTCCTGACTTTATTTCTGGTAATGTCACCACCAGTGGCCAGAAATGCGCTAACGCCAAAGTCTGAAAAGAAAACAAAACCAGATTTTATTAACACATCCTGAGCAAACTGAAGGGTTGTCCCCCCCTTTCCCCTCATATTCCCAGCCATCTATTAAGTACAGTTACGCATGAGGAGTTTCCTAATGAACAAAGAATGATCAACAGTTAGCCAAGAGCGCTGGTACATGAACAGTCTGTAGTCCACCATTCAATTACTGGGGAGAGCAGAGCTTTCAGCGCTGGCCAGCAGAGAGGAAAATTCCACTTTGCATTACGGCCCACTGGTCACATTACCGCACACCCGCGCTCCCCCAGCAGACCTGCTACTGTACAAACCTGCCTCTGACAGCCACTGCCTTATTCACATTTGTATACGTACATAACAAGTAATAACTGAACTTCAATTAGCGTCCTGCTAATATTTGCAGCAATGAAGTCGGGTACATACAAAAGTTACTGCACTCACAACATTTAACTGTCCTAACTGCATCCTGCAGACTGGAGTTATCAGCCCCTTATTCTGGATGGTTTATTACCAGAATATGCTTTGCTTGGTAATCTTCCATCACTGAGATGCTCAATGCTTTAACAGGAACTTGGACCGGTTCCCGATGATACAGCAGCATTAGCGAATCGAGCAGCACGCGCCGCTAACCAGCCCCATGATCCAAGGCAGCCTTGTATTCGTGCCCTGCACAGCGTTACCCCTGCTTGAAGCATTTTTTGCAAGCTGAAGGATGCTCAAGGATGCCCCAATGCACTCGCTGGTAATTTTATTACTTAAAAGTAAATCATTCTTTCACGTGAAAACTCTGCTTTCAAAGATAACACAGATGTTTTATGCAATTAAGAATGACGTGGAAAACAGGATCTGTGAACAGCAGCAGGGATAGCAATGGGATACACTGTGTTTGTTCAGAGAAGAGCGTTACAAAAGATCTGGCAACCATGAGAGGATGGCAGACTTTCCTTGGAGGAAAAAAAAAAGTAAAATAAATCAGGTGACAGGGAAGCTGTAAACACAAAACTGTAGAAGTGTTTCTTCCCAATTTGCTCTAGACTACACTGCTTATGTATTGCAGCGTTATAGACCTGCAATGGGTCATTCTCCATAACTCAATTTTAGCTACTGCTCCCTTTTTTTTTGTTTGTTTTTAAACACAGTACAAGCAATCAAAATCTTGAATGCCATTTTTGAGATTGATGACAGGCTTCGACAAAAAGCCTCTGAAATTCAAGGGCTATTGCACACAAAACCAGAACATTATTGACCACAACTGGGCTGAAAACGCTTGAAACTCAGCTGCCTGGCATAGTTAACTGTAAACGTAGAGGACTTTTACTCAGAGGAGCCATGGAGTTACTCCACGGCTTAAGGATGTTATTCTAACTGAGGAATCAACTGCAACAGAAGATCCCTCTGTACAATTTGCAAGCAATGGCATCCACATGAGGACAGTCCCAAGCTCCCTCTGCATCACGCCGACAGCGCAACGAGCCCCTTCTCACCAGTTTTTCAATATTTGAGAAACACCACTGGAATTACCACTCAGAAGAATAACATGCTGAAAGCTTCCAGCTCACTTAGGTTAAGAGGCTTCCAAGGACAGGAACTTAGTGCCCACTAAAATACTAGACACGGATAACTGAAAGTTGACATTAAAGAAAGTGGCATAGAAATCACAGGGCTAAAACAAGCACCAGCCTATCGTTAGGGTCCAGCTTCTTCCAGATGCGCCGGTCCTGTTCTCTTCCCTGTTCCCAGAGGCATCTTGTCTCCCTGCTAAACTTGAAGTTTTAGCACGTCTACCCCCATCAGCACTGCAATCTGTATTTTTCTGGAAACCCACTTTTTACAAGAGTGATTTTGCTTTGAGATCTTCCACGTGTGTACCCACCATCCCCGCTTTTCTCAGAAAACTGAATGAACTTCCTAAAAAGTTCAGAGTAAAATTACTTGACTTTACCACTCATTACGGGAAGTCTCGCAAGATCTATTGTTCTAAACACAAGAGCAATTAGAAGTTCTTTTAAATAAGATAATACTAACAGAAACTTGTCCAAGTGCCATCAGCATATTATTATGATGTGCTGTACTTGAACTTGTGTATATTATCTTACCTCAAGTTTCCATGCAGTCACTTTGAGGGTAAAGGAAATGCCATTCAAAGCAAAAGCATTCCAGCAATAAAAACACAAGTCCTTTACACAGCGCACACAGCATTCACCACATTTCTCAAATGTGGGTTTAAAAAAATTCCACTTGGAAATTGTGCCCCTACGTCTGCCATCTGAGGTCAGCAAAAAGCTTAAATGGAATTAAATTGTATTCCGTTACATGGTTGATTTATTCAATGCTTTCCGAATCAATTTCCCCTGATTTCCAGTGGGCTAAAACAGGCACAACCAGCCTGTGCTACTCTGCTGTAAGGAATTACTTTGAAACAGTCTTCTCAAATGTCATCTTACTAACTTTATCCAAGTCCCAGCTATTAAGATAAGAATGTGCCTGCTCTCAAGAAATCTCTGTAAAGCAGTAAAATAAAATCCTAACCACAAGTTAGGGTTCAATTCTTACTTCCGAGCAGTTGGTACGATCTGCATCTCATTCTCTCTGCCACTGTTACCTACCCTCAGAAAGGCTAAAACAGAACAAGGTTACGGCAAATAGATTTAACTCTAGAAAGCAGGGAAAGTCATGAAGTTCAAGAGGTACGATAGCTCAGATGTGTTTACATTTGTGCTCTTCTTTGGCAGCTTGTACTTTATATTGGCTGACTATGGCGATAACTGGAAAGGACTGCATCACCAGGAACAGGGAGGAATTGGAAATGTTTGGACCTGGCTTGCAATACCAGTAACCACCGCTGCTGGGAATCCAACAACTGTCAGATATTCTAAAGGAGCCCAAAAATTGCAGACTTCCAGCAGTCTGCTAGCAAATAATAGTCTCCAGGATGTCTGGACGCAAGTGGTAGGATCATTTTTTTTTTTTTATCATTTTTCTGAAGCAATGTAGAAAAGATTCGTCTGCTGGACCTGTTTCAGTGATATAAACCGAAGACTTCTTAAAAAAAAAAAATATCCCCAGACTCTCATATCACAGCAAAACCAATCCAGAATGGAAGTGACAATACTGCTGATGCAGGCTCTGCAGAAAATATGGCCAATTTTGTCTTTTTCAGTAGAAACATCATGTGTTGCAAACCACATACCCTACAAAACGCTCTACAGTGGCAATGAAGTTGTGGGCTAGTGTTTGAAAAAAGCATGGTATTAGGCAACAATTCCTGCTATTAAGGTAACCCAGGTTGTCAACTTGAAAACTATTCTGGCCACTCAGGAAATGCAAAAGCTGAAAGGAAAATCTCCTCTTACTATTCTGCATTGCAGAAACAAAGACCTAGTCCAAACAACTCACCAAGGCAAGAATGCTGTGGCAGGACATCACAACGGGCACCATTACTGATGTGTATGTCAGGAAGATAGATTTCTACAGTATAAGTTACATTGTTTTATCTCAATCCAGAAGTCTGCCGTTCAAAATTATCTCTCCTTGGCCATCTCATACTGTAACATTACCTAAAACCTAAAAAGCCCAAGTATCTGTTCCTGTGGGTAGCTAACGCAAGGGGAAGAAGACTGTGCGCTAATCGGTAGCCAGGACCAAAGCCTACTGACATCAGAAAGGCTCCTACAGAATTTGGTGGGTTTGGATCAGACCCTAAAACAGCAATTCCCGACTTCAATGGGGGCAGAACAACAGAATAAACCAATCTTGACTTCAAACCACTCGGAGCCGTTTTTAAATTTGGGTAGCCAAGGTATTATCCCTCCTCAAGCAAAAATAAAAGCATTTCTGAAGACAGCACTAAGTGTTTTTTTCAGTGGTCACCTTCCTTCTTCTTCAGTTGTTCACCATCAGAAAATATCTGCAGCTGTACTTAGTGTTTTTCTGCAAACCTTACAGCTTTTAGAGCACTGAGGATGAATAAAGTCCGGCAAGAAAAGGGGGAAGGCAGTGGTAAATAGCAGTTTTGTGCTGAGAATGCAGCAGGGTGGTAAGACACCAGACAAAAGAAAGATTAGTGAAGAGCAAGAATCAAAAGCTTCTTTCCTTTAAAGAGTATATGGTTATACAGTGGTATTGGATCTATAAATACACACTTGTTCTCCCAAATTCTCATTTGGAAAGGAGTCACATATATTTCCAATTAATTCACAGGCAGAACAGCAGCTTTATTTTTATATGCATCACAAGTTTAGCCTTTTTGCAATAATGTCAAGGCCCATAAAAGAGGTATGAAATCCCTTTGCCGAGCAAACTTAAAGATCACATCTGAAACCGAGCCCCACCAACATGTTAATAAAGATACGTTAATACTGCACAAAGTAACTTGAGGATAACAAAGCCCAGGCTGGGAGAAGCCACCGCCCTTGGAGAAGTTCACAAGATGTTTCAACAACCAAATAGCGCAACATCTCTTCAGGAAACGCAGATATTGCAAGGGACACAAAGAATAAGTTACTTCACATCATGCCGCTGCAGGGGAGGCACCAAAACTCTCCACCAACCACAGAAAAATAGTTTTGGCCTTTTTCGAAAGGGAGAAGAGGCTCAGATGCATCCATGATGCAGCACCGGCTGCTTGAGTCAGCCGCACAATCAGCATTCCTCTTCCCGAGTTAGATTTGTGCCTTGCCCCTTGTTAAAGCAATTTAATCTCCCAAAGTTCAAGTTTCCTAAGGGAAAGTGGGGGAATGACACTGCCTGCATCATAGCTCGATGTTTATGTAGAGCGCTATTTTAGTACAATGAATTAAGAGCAGTCAGGAACACAGCGAACCGGTGACAAGCTGGCATGGATTTGTGGAAAGTTACACAAATTCAGTTACACAAGTTTTGCCTGGCCTTAACTATCCCCATTTTATAAATAGATAAAGCGAGAGGGGTTAGGCAGTTTGCCCAGTATCAATTAGCAAGTCCTGAACGACTTAGTGAAATCTCACCTACTTCAACCGGGACACGGCAGGCACACCGAGCGCCTCTCGGAGTACGTGCTAATAATAATCCCAACACGTTTTAAAACCTGAAGAGATCGTGTTATTGTCCCTACACAGAAAAAATCCCACATGCGGAGGGACATGCGCCTTTCAGCCTTCAGTAGACCCTTGCTTCTTCACATTCAATGACAGGGGGGTGGGTGACAGCATTATTTAATATCCCAGCGGTTAAAATCAGGGGAAAAAAAGCTTTAGTCTGCACACAGTCTCAGCAGGACACTAGTATCATGCCATGGTTGGAGCATGGTTTGTGCCAAGCAAGTCTCATGCACCCTGAGAGAGTTTCCCTCGGCAGCCCCTCAACCTCTCCCATCTCTTCCCAGTCTACCAAGACTCTCACTTCATTTCACAATAATTTATAGGGCCTGCACAGTTAAATAAACTGAAGAATATTAAGCCTTGCTTACTGCGAGTAGTCGTCTCCTGGTTTATGCAGCAATATTGGTGCCAACACAGTTTATGTTGACAAAGAGTGTTTTTACCCATGCAGCTTTTAGACTCCAGGGAGCCAATAAATGCCAGGGCAAAGAGGTTTTATGCTCTGATTAAAAAAAAATAATAAAAATACAATAATTGCCATGGAGAGGCTGGAACACAAAAGAACGTGGCTATCTCAATTTACATTGCAACCACCGTCAGCACGGCCCAGAACAATGGTATCTGGGAAAGAGTCCTGCTCTCTCCAGAAGATAGATTAATTCAATGTGCCGGAAAACACTTCAAACTGAGAAAGCGATACTCTGAATTGTAACAGGCTCCAAAAACTTGGTGCCAAGCCACAAGCCCAAGCCAGTGCCCTTGGGGGGAAAGAAAAAAAAAAAAAAAAAAAAAAAAAAAAATGTAAGCAAACAGCCTCAGTTTAGGTCTCACTGGTCAGCTGGATCTGTTAAAGGTGATTTTATGCCTCGGTTCAGTGGATGCACATTTTGAAAGCAAAAAGGAGCTACATAGTTAAAAATAGAGCCATGAGTAAAAACACCCAAGTCCCAGGACTCGGGGAGGAGTTTGAAGCCCGGCATTTGTGCAGGCCATTAGAGGAATTTTTAGAATTCCTACCTCCAGCAAATGCCCCCGATCTCACAGATTTCTCCTCCGTCGCTTTACCTGCGCTCGCAGTGCTTCCACAGTGGCTTTCACGCCCGACGCACAGCCACCAACGCGAAGTTACAAACAGAACCTGAGAAACATCGGATCCACCTTCACCAAGTTGCTTTTTCTGTTCAGCCTTAACAGAACTGCACAGCCCAAATTAACAAAAGAGGCTTTAGTTTCCACTGGTTAGAACTGTATAATCCTGCAGCAAAAATTACTGCCATGAATTTTATACAGTGAAAGTTTCCCAAGTAATTAAACTCGCTGTCATGTTGTGGAGGTATAGCCCAGTAGTGGGGTTTCCTCCACCACAGGGTCGAGCAATTTTTCTAAACCTTGAAAGCAGCTTGGTTTTTTTCCCCCCTCAAAGGATTTTTAGTTTGAGATTTATATTCCTTACATTTACATCTAAGATTTACATTTCTTCCAAGACAAGAAACATAAATTGTGTCAAGCAGTAGGAAACACACAGGAACACGAGGTTGCAAAGGCCAAACATTGAATAAGACCTTCTTAACAACTGTTCGCAGGCAGTTTTGATAGAGGGATGGCAAAAGGGAAAGGAGTTGTTATAAAAGAACTGAAGTCATTCTTTCCTGCTACATTATTTGCATTTTTAATGTACACCAAACCAGCTCCCTCAGGGGAGGTGCCCCATTCACTCTAACCTTCAGGCTTCATTCCACAGCCGATCAATCTTTTTTTTGCCTTGTGGTTGTAACTTCCCAGCAGAACTTAAACACGTTTGTTTCATGGGAATGCAGTGATGTCATCCAGCTGATAACTGAAGCACTCAAACATCAACAGAATTATTTGTAATATGCATAATATAATATTATTATTGTCAAAGGCAAGTGCTTTGATCTTGCTGAAACAAAACTCACTTTATTGGGATTGGTTTCCTTCCAGCATTTTTTTCCTCCTCAAAAAATTCACGAGAAATTTTGCTATTTCATCCTGGGTCAGGAGGAAAGGAAGCTTAAGTGTCAGAAATTCCCACAGAAACAAAATCTCATGTTATGACCAGGTCAGGCTCTCCTCTAGTATTCATTCATTCATTTATTTTTGTTTCTTTCAAGTCATCAGCTGCCTTCGCAGAAACGAAAGTGCTTCTTGCCACTGT
This sequence comes from Balaeniceps rex, assembly GCA_013401315.1. Classification (NCBI taxonomy): domain Eukaryota; kingdom Metazoa; phylum Chordata; class Aves; order Pelecaniformes; family Balaenicipitidae; genus Balaeniceps; species Balaeniceps rex. The sequence goes on from VYZW01050509.1 coordinate 14,195, forward strand.
GGTGAACTCGCTGACCTTGGTTGAGTTTAGTTGCTCTGCTGCGTCTCATGAAAGGTTACAGGGTTAGTCCTTTTGCATGTTCAAAGAAAGAATTTGTAAAGAGGAAACTTCGCATATCTCACAAGGCTGCTTTCGCAGGATATGTGGAGAGATAGGTTTCATCATTTAAACATTGCACATATAAACCACTAGCAGACAGTTCCATCCAGGGGAACATGTACAAATCACAGACAAAATAAATCCCCTGAAATTCATACAAGACTAGTCAACCTTAAAACTACTTATCAACTAAAAATTATTCAGCAAAAAAAAAAAAAATACATGAACAGGTACCTATTACCAGTGAGCCTTAATAAAAAAAAAGCCAAGCCCTGGCACCCTTGTGGAAGAGAAATTCAAGCAGCTTTCTGCTAGGCTGGCAGAAACACTTGGAATAACAGTGCATTGCTCTAATGCAACAGCTATTTGCAGCCTCTCCCAGAACATAATCTAAAGCTCCATACAATTACAAATCCAAAATGTTACATCTTGTCCCCATTACGGAAAAAAATGTAGGATTTCACTGTATAAAGTTTGCTCCTTTGAGCATTTTAGAAGCCACACCTTACCTTCCATCAGCTGCCACACGGGATGAATTATTTACACCTCACTAGAAATATAACAGCAGGCATTTAAGAGCACTGGGAGAATTAAAGAGGAAAACAAAGCAACTTCAGGTTTTAAACAGATGTCCTGTATTTTAGGTGTTATGTCCTCTAAAAGGGCTTACTGCCTTCTGCAGAGGGAGAAGAGCTACCTATAAAAAAACCTGTGCATTGCAACACTTCCTGCCTCCTGGTGAAAAATCCACACCTGTCATTCCAAGATGCAAATCCAGGCACAGATATACCAAAGGAGTCCGGACCTCTCGGCACTACACAATGGAACATGCACTTCTGCCTGACACGACAGTCATTGCCACACAGCTGCAAAGCCCTGTCCCTTAACCCCCACCACACTGGCTCGACCCACTGCTGTGCCTCCACCAGCAGGACAGGGTGCTAAAAAAAAAAAAAAAGACCTTATCACAAACAGATATGGCTCTTTCCAATTAAATATGGGACTGAAAAGGTTCAAAATGTACCAGGATGTTTGCTAAGATGGCAGGACCAGATGCAAGCTCTGCCCTCCAGCCAGAGGTGGCACAAGGACTGGAAAGGCACCGCAAGATTCGTGGGAAGAGCACAGTCCTGAGGGAAAGGACAGTTGGAGAGGAATTGTACTCAGAAGAGGAAAAACAAGTCTCACATGTTCTAAATGTACTCTCCAAAAGTCTTGTCTTACTTAATAGTCTACAATAACAATAATAATAATAATAATAATAATTATTCTTGATTTCTGGAAAGAAGAGTAAAGTCTGTAGAAACATGTACAAAATAAAAGACCAGAAGAGTATTGGGGGGAAAAAAAACAAACCACACACCACCCTTTTCCACAGACTTATGATCCATCCACAGCAAGGACTGTTTCCAACGTACCTGTGTTGATGCAGCTCGTGACAGCAGGGACTACAACAGACATCTCCTCCAGCCACATCTGTATTAGCTATAAAGCAACTGTCTTAACAGTGTTCCCTACCCTGTCCCTCAGCTTGCACAACTGCTTCCAAGATTTTCAGTTCACCCCAGTTTGGGCTGGGTTAGGGCAGTCAGTTAAACATGCACTCTGCCACTCGGTTCAACTGGCACGGGCTAGGGAGCATCCACATGAGCAGTCTGACCAGCAGATCTTTGGTTAAGGTAAAGTTGCAAGTGACTTTTACCATCAGACATACCAATTTCCTTCTGATGAATCTATCCACTGTTCACCACAGTCCTTTTCAGTGAGGTCTGTGCAGTCCACTTCCAAGCCTATGAACTTGCTGTTTTAAAAATCTGACTAGCTTATGCCAAGAATTTTATCTAATCTATTGATTCTGAGGACTTAACAGTCAAAAGATTTATTCATGCTGATTGTCATTATTCCAAAGAATGGTATTTTAAGATAACAGGATGTAATAAACTCTGGGTTGTTGTTTCATTTTTTTTGTTTGGTTTGTGGTTCATTTATAGTTGGGTTTTTTTGATTGGGTTGTTGGTTTCATTTTGTTTGTTTGTTTTAAGAACTTCTTGAAGTTAACATTTTTATGTAGGTTTCTTCTTGATCATTAAACCATCTCTTTGGATACACAGTTACACCTAAAGTTTATTCAAAGCTACCAGGAAAGTTACCTGCAATTTGCACTGAGCCATCTTCTCCAAGAAGAATATTTCCTGCTTTCACATCCCTGCAGAAAGATAAAGCAACAATAAGTGGAAGTCATTACATCTTTCCTTCAACCAAGAAAAATACATTAAAAGGTTATTATTTCTTGTATTTTGTTTCTTGCATTAGCACCTCCTGCTTCCAATCGTGTAGAAACAGTAGGGACTTAACACCAATTGTAACTTCAGTAGACAGACACAAAGCGGTATTTGTAGGATTTATAGCTAGTAGCATTTTAAGTACTGTGCACAGAAAAAAAAAATTGAAAAACTTAATCGCAAGGTACCCTCAAAAATACAAGGAAAGTAGTTTGTCCCAGGTTCTTAAGTTAGCTAGAAATGTGAAAACAGAACCTAGCACTGGTCGAATACTCATGTACCCTTTTGGGGGGGAGACTTCAAGAGACAGTGAGTTGATCTAGTCTCACTATGGCTGAATGCATCCTATTCTTCCCCAGCCCCAAGTCTCACTGCTCTCCAGCCCTGGAGGAGTTCACGTCCTTCCTCAGGAAGTCAGTTCAGCCCCATACACTGGTGAAAATCCAGGCAGAAAAAAAAATGTTGTTTGCTCATGGCTTAATGAGCTGAACCACATTACCAAGGGTCAGGTGAGCAGAGCTGGTACAACAGAGAGGGTGAGAATGGGAACAATAGGAACGTGGGGTCACTCAACCGTCCTGTGAAGCCTCAACTTTAGTGAAAAAGTCTCCCTGATTTTTTTTCGACCAAAGTCAACAAACACACAAGAACATCCAGCATGGGCTGTGAAAGTTATTGTACTATCCCCTTTCTACCCCAAAAAAGCTCTGGTTTGTTAGGTTAACAGCAGCGCTTCTCCATCCTCGAGGGGAACGCTACTCACACTCCAAATATGCTTTGAAGTTTTACAGCTTATTTTCACAGGCTGCTCCCCACACAAAGCCAACAGAAGCACCTTTACAGCTGACACCCGCGTTCATCAGCATGGCTGCTAAGCTTGCACTGGCTGGGAAACCATGCAGACCCGGAGCACGAGCAGGTGCTGTCTCAAGAAAGGCTGCAAGCAAAGCAACTGCCTGGTGAAACAGATGCCAGTGAATGGATAGCAATTCACAACACACCTCCCCTTAATGGCAACCACCTGCATGGAGGAAAAGAAAAGGGGAAAAAAAAAAACCCAAACAAGCAGATTCTCCCTCCACTGCCTTCCACAAATATTCCAAATCCTTTCACACACAAAAAAAAGTCAAAAGCTATTTTTTGTCTTCTCCCTCGTGCATCATGAAAACAGAACTGGCGTGGCGGCCTGGCCGAAGAGCCCCGTTAGGGTCCTGGAAATCTCCTCCTTCCTGGCTTTGCTCTTCTGAAGCAGAGCCTGGGCCGCTGCCAGTTCCAGGCCAGGATAATTTTAAACACATCCTCTCCAGCATTAGCATTGGTTAGATTCTTCCCAGTACCCAGTCTAGGACATTGGAATGGCAAGGCTTTTCCCCAGCATCCAGCAGAACAAAAGTGAACACAGACTGTCCGTAAGACAGTCCCACTGAAGATTACTTTAACAGCAAACTGCGGCTGACAGCAGCCTTTAGCCTTCAAACAAGTATTTCAAGTCCTGCCAAATGTACACCTCTTGCTAGCAGTGACCACCTTGGAACCTAATCCTTGTTTGAAGTAAAAGAACAAGTACAGGACAATACTAATTTGCTTTAATGATCAAGAACACTTGGATCTATATGGAAACACTGAAGTTGTATGGCGAGATAGCCTTGAGAAGCTGACTTAATAGCAGAATGGGATTCAAAGCTGTAAGAAGCTGTGACAGTGATGCTGGAATAAATAGACAAACGTAAAACAATTGCTGCCAGTCAGCTCCAGTCCTGCTCATTTTACATCGGCCAAAAGGTGAACATGCGTTTAGGGGCGAGTCAGCTTTCCCTTCAAGAAGCATTATTCTGTTTTCTTCCTGCAATTAATAACTGCAGCTGTTGCAGACAAGAAAGCATCAGCACTACAGTGGATGGAGACTCTCAAGCAGATGGAGGAACCTGCAGGAATTAAATACAACATTAAGCGTGTAGATACGCTACCCCTCCTTAGCATCCGCTGGCCAAATCCAATGCCATCAAAGTTGTAGAGTTAATCGCCATGAGAGATACAAACCGACTAAACCCTGCAGTCCCACAAAGTGTTCACGGTCCATAACAGTAAGGGAACGGAAAAGCTCCCTGCCAATATTTAGGTAGAAGATGCCTTTGGGATCCAACCCCACGAGCACGTGGAGCCATGAGAGCACAGCACACAAGTCTGCTGCTTCCTAGGTAAGGAGCTGGCTCACATGGCTCGAAATGTGCTTGGCGCAGGCACAGGCATCTCCAGGAATCCCCCCTCGTACCAGCACTAACTCAGAGGGAACAGAGGGTGTTCAGGAAACTCTCCAGTCCTACTGGAAATGTTTATCCAGACAGTCAGTTCTCCTGCAACAGGCAGGACGCATGAGGCCCTTTCAAAGCTGCCTGCCAGTTCCAGGTTATGGGGAAAGGAATAGCACGCACCGAGGTTGCCTGTTGAAGTTATTGTTCCTCTTACTGAAGATGGACGTAAGTAACAGTAATTTCCTCTTCCATCTGTACTCCAAGGCAGCCCAGGATGCCGGGGCGTTTCCCCAGTACGCTGTGCTGTGTGGTATCGTACAGCCTTTCCAAACTTCCCCTGCCAGCACGACGGCGCGTGCAGCTCACCGAGCCCCCGAAGCAGACCGGGCCCAGCAATGAAGGAAGTGCCAGGCGAGTTTTTAAGCAGAACTAAGGATGAAGTCTCAACCATCGTGTGCTTCAGAGTCCAAAAAAACCTCAGGCAGGTTTCACTGACGTAGCAACAGTGGCCAGAAAGCAGCATGCATTCAATACCACCAGACCATCCTGCCGTAACAGAGCAAGCTGGACAGGCTTGAAGTGCAAAAAGTAGTGAAACAAGCACTCAGATTGAATACCACAGGAAAAAAAGAGCCAAAGGACTCCAGTCCCTTAACCCCCTTCAATGCAGAGGCTTGTTTTCTTTTTAACTTCAGCTTGGATTAATTAAGATTTACATATTTTCTTGTTGGAAACAAAAGTCAGTAAATATGGTGTTTCAGGCTGGTTCAAGAAATTAAAACAAGTCATTGCTACAGTAAGAAATCCAGGAGGCCAACAACAGCCACTGCCAAATATCCAAGTGAAGCCACAGAATTAAATCACCACTTGATGTGGCATTTCCTCCTGGTGACCAACCCTCTGAGAAGGCCATTACTCACCCCAGCTTGGTATACTCCACCCCAGAGCAGCAAAACGGATTGGTAGCAAGCTGTTCGGGGACACCGACTCCGTTTCGGAGTTACTGTACCATAGAGGCAGCTTCCAGCTTTCCCAGTCCTCACCTGAGTATTGGTATCTGTCCTGGTTTCAGCTGAGTTAGAGTTACTTTTCTTCCTAGTAGCTGGCATAGTGCTGTGTTTTGGATTTAGGATGAGAAGAATGCTGATAACACACTGATGTTTTAGTTGTTGCTAAGTAATGCTTAGACTAGTCAAGGACTTTCTTTTTCAGCTTCCCATGCTCTGCCAGGTGCACAAGAAGTTGGGAGGGGGCACAGCCCAAGATAGTTGATCCAAATTGACCAAAGGGCTGTTCCATACCATATGACGTCATGCTCAGTATATAAACCGAGGGGAGTTAGCCGGGGGGCAGCGATCGCTGCTCGGGGACTGGCTGGGTGTCGGTCGGCGGGTGGTGAGCGGTTGCATCACTTGTTTTCTTTTCCCTGGGTTTTGTTTGTCTCTCTCGTTCTCCTTTTCATTACTATTATTATTATTATTATTATCATTATTATTATTATTACTATTATTATTATTTTATTTCAATTATTAAACTGTTCTTATCTCAACCCGTGGGTTTTCTTACTCTTGCCCTTCCGATTCTCTCCCCCATCCCACCGGGGAGGGGGAGGGGGAGCGAGCGGCTGCGTGGTGCTTAGTTGCCGAGTGGGGCTAAACCACGACAGTATCACATTGCCCACTGCAACAGCACCAGGTGAACATCGAGCAGCAATAACTGGGTGAACACAGATCCCTTTCTTTAGCATATACTGGTGTCACCAGCAGTATCTTCAAATTAGGTCCTCCTTTAAAACCATCTTTAAGATTAATTAATTGCATTTAAAGCAATGGGGCGGGGGAGAGGAACGGTGCTTTCCTGTTTATTCTCGTCAGCAGATGCTTATAAACTCGCAAGCTGAATGGCGAGAAGATTGTTACTCCAGGATATAGTTATTGCCAAGTATAACAATTTGAAGGTACTTCCTATTAATGTGGTAATGACCATATCCTGGGCTAATACACTTGGAATAAATGGTGTGCCTCTGGCATAATTACTATACTGGAAACAGGAAGCAGCTTTAGGCTGTAGCGTAAACAGTAATTATATCACATTTTAAATGAAGTTACAGAAGGCTGGGGTAAACTCTTTCTTGCCAGTAGCTTAACAAGTACTACCGTAGTTCTGGACATTCCCGCTCCATAGCTGTCAACTTCCTCTACTTCTAAAAGCCTCCAAGAGCCCTTCCACAAAATAACGATTATGTTTTTATTTACCTCGTACTTCACAACCAGAGTGGGAAGAGGGGTTTGGACTTGCTCCAGCGTGAAGCTGGATTTTCCACATCAGCCTCGAAAGGTTTCGCAGCAGGGCAGAAACCCCTCCTCATCTACATTCCAAACTGGTTTAACTTCCCAGTGCGACCAAACACTGACGTTAATGCCTCCAGGTTAGGGATGGACCATAAGCATTAGATGCTATATAACCAAAACTGATCCCCAATCCAACAAAATTACCATCAAGCATCCAGCTACAGGAGACTTGGGAGCACAGGAAGGCAACACAGGAGATGATGCTCCCCAGTTTCGAGTGCAGTGTTCCCACACCCCCCACAATTAATTTTTCAACGAGGGGGGGGGAAACTACAGGAACTGTATCCTAATGGCTTGCTCCCACTATAGAAAGCCTACAAGAGTCCTTACAATCCTGCTAAATGATCAGATCTGCCCTCACCCACAGCCCTCGCTCCTTGGCACTGCCATATAGCAGTTGTTGCAGTGACAACACTAAAGGGAAAAAGCAAGACTTGCTGGTCCATAATGGAGAGCAGTGTTATCAATAACCACTGCAATTCTGCAATCCTGGCATATGCAATAAAACGTCGTATTACAGACTTAAAAAAAACTGGTGTTTACAAGAAAAGCAATAAAGCATTTTAAGTTATTGCTGTTTAAACAAGCTTCTTAATTTGTTTGGAAATCAAAAAGGATTCACTTGGCTTGTGTTCAAAAGTCTACACTGGGAGCAATAGCTAAGACAATCTGTTAAGGCCACCGCAACCGCAATGCAAGTGACCTGAGCAAAGAGCGGCATCCCAGAACTTCTGCAGCAGCACTGAGAAGAAAACTGTCACATGAAGGGGGAAATGGAGATAAGCCCTGTTTATTATGCCTTTGCTTCCAACCTGCTCGTATGTGCCTTTAGGATGCAATGCTGGCTGTCAGCACAGCCGTGACTCATCTGCCCATTAGATGCAATTTACATCAACTGTAACAATAAATTTTGATGGACTGAACTCTATAGTGCATAATTTGGCATGAGGAAGGAGGGGTTGGTGCTGCCAAGTTTCATTTAAAAAAAGAGAAGGTGCAAGATACAAGAATTACTATTTACAAGAATTACTATTTTCTGTTAATCGTAATGAATAACTCAAAATATTTATACTGAATGCAACCAATTGCTGGAGTTGACATTGCTCTGAGTAATTTGCAAAAAAAATTCCAGGACAATCTCTCTACATACAGTTAAATATGAAGCAATTTGTGACATTATACACCAAATGAGCACTATTCTCTCTCTGTTATCAAACATTACTCTCCCTTCAATGATATGCTGTTAACCTATGTCACCTCTTCCCTTTGCCTTATAAGCCAAGATATAAAAAGCCTGCTATACACAAGACCTTTATCATCTGAGACAGAGCTGCAAGACGGAAACTAGGCTTGGAGCGTGCAAGCAGAGTAGTATTTTTACACCATGAAATGTCAGCATGTTCAGTACAAGGTAGGAGAAGGCACTTAAGGACATGGTTTAGCAGTGGACAGGTACGGTTGGACTCAATGATCTTAAAGGTCTTTTCCAACCAAATGATTCCATGATTCTATGATTCAAGACAACTGTATTAGAAACGCTGCACATTAGCATGCTCCCCGTTCCTGCTCAGAAAAGCTCTGCGTACTAACAAGACTCAATCCTGTGGCATGAAAATAAGTCCCAAACTCTTGGGCAAGATGCAATTATTGTCTGCTATAGCACTGTTAACTCTGCAGAGCTGGACTCGGGAACATCTCCCAAAGCTTGAAGGTCTTCCAACAGCAGAGAGCTGGCAAAGCAGCTTCGATACTCCTCTCTCCAGCCTCCCCGCTGAGGCAGGCATAAGCAGTGGGAAGAGAGGGCCAAGTCCACAGCTTGCTTCATCCCTGCTCATCCACAGCCCTCTCAGCAGGCCCTTGCGGCCACTGCCAGCTGGGACCAGCAGCAGCAGCCAGGCTGCTATAATTACAGCAGGGGACCAGCCCCACGACATGCTTTATTGCTCAAGATCAGGGAAGCACAGCGACTGCTTCTACCCTCTTCTCTGAGCTGCTCTGCCGGCTGCTGGGCTGTGGTGAAAGATCAGGGCCTCAACGCAGGAGCTAAAGGCCAGCAGCACGAGGCAACTCATGATTGACTCTGAGTCTCATAAACGGTAGAGGCATTTTTAAAGCCCCAACTTCATGTGGGCTAGGTACGTAGGAATATTTAAGGGCTTTTTAACTGTTATTTTAAGGTCTGGAGAAAGTTAGATGAATAATCCAGTGTTATTAAGAACTAAAAGAACTTCTTTTTCATTCTTTTAAGCAGTGTGAAGCAAGGCTTTGAAAGGCAGAAGTGACTGACAGACTGTGGCTTTGCAAACAGAGGGGTGCGTAGACAAAGCCTACTGGAAAGGTTTGTCAGCTTCCAACAAGACGAGCTATATGAATACATCAAGTACTTGTTTTCTCCATGCCCTACCCTTAACATCCAGGCAGATCACGCTCAGCGCAGTGAAGAGACCTTTTGGGAGAGATAACTGCATCCAGTCTCCTGGCACAGGCAAACAGCAACCCCAGTAAGGGCTACATGAGAAATGAATCTCCCATTGTACTTTAATTTAGCTAAAACACAAAACACCTTTCAGAGGATCCATGATGCATTTACTAGGTACAATTCCTCCTGATTTTTTGCCCTCCAATGCTGCCGAAGTGGACTGCTGCTTTAAGCAGAGGGTTTGGGGTCCAAGAAACCATGAATTTTGATTCATTTTAGGTTAAGTTGCTACATCAGCTCAGACAAGGAAGGGCTAAAAGCAAGCTGCAGGAGATCCTCCCAAAATTCACTCTGTCATCTTAGTTATCGGAATAGCTGCAGGGGCTCGTAAGATGCTGAGGCAGTAAAGCAAGAGTTGCAGACCTTGGGCTAACTCGGAGCGAGTCTCTGACATGAAGTGAGACAGCAAGCGGTGTGTCACATCACTTACTGCGCTCCTGTCTGTCACACAGTCGCTGTTATCGCAGCGCCTGCAACTTTCCTTTATCTCGGCAAATTATGTCCAGCTTACGCTTTTTGTTCCTGTGCCAACTTCGTCTTTGATGGTTTTGCGCTCTCATTAATTCCTTCTCTTCCCAAATGTTTACAAGCCTAACGATGGTTAAAGGGAGGTGCAGTTTAATGAGAGATCCTGTCTGCCTTGGACTTTACCTCCCATCCATCACCACGCTTCCAGCTCAGCATCAGTGCTCAAGTAACCTCAACTGCACATCAGCGTGGGGGAAGTTGCTCCAGCTAAAACCAAAGCCTTAAAAACCAGTTTTCAGACAGATCAGCTCCTTCAGCCAGATAATAAAGTGCTACAAACACTAGACCTAGCCCTCTAGCCATCTCCCAACATGGAGACAATCTAGTCATACCAACCCTCACAGCCCTACTTCTTCCTCCTACAAAAGAGGCTGTTGCTTCACATATTCACCCCAATGCACATCACTGTTGTAGTATCAGCTTATGGCAAGGAGGATCTGCCAAGCAGCTAGGGCTTCTGACAAGCTTCAGCCCTTCGGCAGTCAATGCAAGAGAGAAGCTACATCTCTAACTAACCTCATACACCACTTTTTAAAGTTTCCCCGATTCGGTCAGAATTTCAGTTTTTTCTCTTGTATCCCCCATAAGGAAAGGACCCTGCCCAGCAAGCTTTAAAATCAAGTTTTCATACTATTGAACAGCAGCTAAAAATGTACCAGGATTTCTTCCACAAATTCATCTATTCAGCCCTTCCATTTCCTGATCCTACTTCCTAAGGACTGCAGTGGGGACAAGGCACAAAGCTCCTTTAACAGCTGCTGCACAAAAAGCAACACACACAGCAAGTTGTGGAGTCACAAGGTCTGCCTCCTGCCCCTGGAGGCCCAGATATTTTTAGGAGGCCCTGCCTTAGTCGTTGGTAACAGAGGAAAATAGTCAAGTTATAACGTGGCCTTATTTCAATGTTTCATGTCAAATTATTTAACGTGCAAGGAGGTGGGCATGCTTCATGTGGCAACACTAGTGATGCATGCCACCATGCTGTGGTATCTCCTGCATGCTAAAACGTGTTTGTATGTGCTCAGAAATAGGAGTTTCCCCAAAACTACCACACGCAGATCGTCCCAGTCTGAGTACAAGATGGATCACGTAGCAGAAGAAACAGGAAAGCCAGCGATTCACGTGTCTCCCTGCCTTGACCCTGCCGTAATGGAGAGATTAAAGTTCATTCCAGTAAACACATAATCAACTTGGATCAAATTAAGGCCCAAAAATTTTGATACAGGTCAAAGGTCTTAATTTCCAAAAGGCAATAAGCACCCCTGTTTTGGAGAAGCAGCATGTATATCTATACACACACAAGGTCCAAGGCATTCCCTTACGCAGCCAAGAGCCATCCGTATCTACGAAGCCACCCACAGCTCTTGCTCAGCAATGTTTGCACGACGACGCAGAAGGAGAAATTCAAGACAACCAGGGCTTGCAAGAGACTTGCCAGCTCGACTTCCTTCTCCAAAATCTAGAAGATGACAGTTTTAAGCAGGGCCAGCATAGGAAGAGGAAAGAATATCTCCTTATTTCATCCAGCTATTCCTATAAAATGGAGAAAGCAGTTATAAAATTGGGTATCTGTACAATGGAAACAATCCTCTTGGCACTCCCAGTCTAACTTGGTGATGCTTTACAGGCTGCCATGAAATGATAGATTTCTTTGTGGCAGTTCCCTATTTGTTGTCCTAAATGTGTGCGGGTTTTGTCTCACTTTTGGTTTTGAAAGTATTAAGCTTTACTTTTTCCCCGTTAGAATTTTATAAGAACTCTGCAAAACAGGATATAATTTGATTTAGTAAACATGCAAAAATAATTTCTGATGCAGCCTCGCAAAATTTTCAAGTGTGCTTAATATGCTGCCACACAAATTTAGCAAGTGACCTTTTTCTCATGCTTTAGCACAAGATATGAATGAGAAGACTGCAGTGGTCTGAATAAATGCTTAAGGCGTCCCTACAGATGCAGCTTTTAGGATCTGTGAAGGCCAGAAAATCTGCTGAATTACAACAGGGGACAATAGTCAAAGGAATCTTTTTGAAGGGAACCCCCTTCAAACCCCCTGCTTTATGCATCACAGTAGAAAGGACAAACGGGATGAACACCAGTGATTTAAACAATGACTCTACTGCTGGAGAGATGCTGCAAGAGCCTATACTGGATGATCTAGTCCCACTAATCTACATCAGATAAAAGCAGTGACACGAGAAGGATGTCACGAACAGAGCGGTTGTACGTACGTGTGAATGGCACTTGGTTTCTTCAAAGTCAGAAGCTAAGACAGTGTTACATTTTCACCTGATACAGTTAATGCTGCAGACAGTGAATAAAGATTATTCCCCCTAGAAACTCATCAAACCCAAATACTCCTGACAACTCAGGAATCGCTGGAAACCATTAGCTGAGCGTGCAACTCAGTCATGGATCACTGACCAAAACCTATCATTGCTGTTGAGCCTTTCGGAGATCACCCCGACCTCCATCTCTTGCTCTTCATGGTATTTTTCCTGCTTCTCTTCTCCATGTAACAAAGCCGGGGAGGGGAGAAAAACATAAAAACTCACTTTTAGTGCGGTGCATAGTGGTTGTACCAAAAAGTTGTTTTTCCCTTGGACTGAATCGAAGTTACTTCAGGTTGAGGGAGGGGATTCTGCCCCTCTACTCGGCTCTGGTGAGACCTCACCTGGAGCCCTGCGTCCAGCTCTGGAGCCCTCAGCACAAGAAGGACATGGAGCTGTTGGAGCAGGTCCAGAAGAGGGCCACAAAAATGATCCGAGGGCTGGAGCACCTCTGCTACGAGGACAGGCTGAGAGAGTTGGGGCTTTTCAGCCTGGAGAAGAGAAGGCTGCGGGGAGACCTTAGTGCGGCCTTTCAGTACTTAAAGGGGGCCTATAGGAAAGATGGGGACAGGCTTTTTAGCAAGGCCTGTGGTGACAGGACAAGGGGTAATGGTTTGAAACTAAAGGAGGGCAGATTTAGGCTGGATATAAGGAAAAAATTTTTTACACTGAGGGTGGTGAAGCACTGGCACAGGTTGCCCAGAGAGGTGGTGGAGGCCCCATCCCTGGAAACATTCCAGGTCAGGTTGGACGGGGCTCTGAGCAACCTGATCTGGTTAAAGATGTCCCTGCTCACTGCAGGGGGGTTGGACTGGATGACCTCTAAAGGTCCCTTCCAACCCAAAGCATTCGATGATTCTATGATTCTACTTTGAGTAACTGCAGGACACGCAGTGACAAAGTCCAGAGGCAGCACCTGGGTCCAAGGAAAGTGATGTGGGGACAGACACCTGAACCTAACAGTCATACAGCAAGCACTTTGCTTCAGGCATCCCCCTGTGAGCTGCTACAAGGACCCTCGTAACACATGGAGCCCCTGAGGGTTGGGGGGGGGCCTGGAGCCACTGCAGAGCCCCCCCAGCACTCCTGTGCTTTCACCAGCAGCAATATTTACCATCAGAGTTTTAATTGCCAGGTTTTTAGGCTTCAGAGCAGAGGCTGTCTTTATCCACTTCGAGGAAAACTGTCTCCACAGGAGCTATTGTTTCTGGCTGTCTGCAGATTTGGGATTTACATCTGGTTCATATTTTCCTCTCTGTGACCACAGAAAAACTTTTTTTTTTTTAAACAATGAATTTCTGGATGATGCAGTGGAAGAAACAGCCATCAGGAGAACACGCTGGTTTGCCAAACCACCAAAATACGCCCCAGTCTGACTGCCATGCACAGAGAGCAGAGATTCGGTGGTCCTTGTGCCCTTGATGCTGCACAGCAAGGTGTTTATTTGGGGGAACAAATCGCCCAGTAAAATTTAGAGCAGCATTTTTTCTTCCTTCCCACCAAGACACCCAAGAGTAACATTTCTATTATTCTTGGCTACTGAATTGTTTACAAATCAAAGCTTTAAAATTTATATTAACAACTACGCCTAAAGGTTATTTCTGCCCATACTGTACTATAAGGGAGAAGAGACCAAAGTACACTTCTCTGAATATAAAATTCCACTTCCCATGGCTGAGCCAATAGCTAGCTTTCAAATTACTAGTGTCCTGACTTAAAAATCAAACTGGCAATTAGAGGTGAAAGGCTCCACATCCCATTATCCATCCCTCAATCTTCCCCTACCAAGCTTCAGTTCCAAAACACGCTCCCCAAAACGAGATTATAGCGCTGTGGAGAGGAGGGCTGTGAAGCTCTCCTATGGTATTTCTACAGGAACAAAAAAGTACAGTATTTCAGTCGTCAAAATAATCAGTGGCATACTGGAATCCAGTTTAACCACAATACCTGCCAGCATGGCTATCGATGCATTAATCAGCTACGTGAAAATTAAGCTTGAATCCTGTAGGACAGCTGAGTTCTGCCAAAATATATCCATCAGCTCCTTCATCTTAAATCCAAAACTTGCTACTGGAGGAGCGCTCCTGCAAAACCCCCCACACGTGTTGGTTATGAGTATGAGCTCACATACAGACATCCTTTTTTCAGAAATTCTTTTCTCTTAATATAGGTAGAAGAGGCAGACAATTACACTTTGATCCTATGTCAAAACCGTTCTAAGGTCCAAAAAATAAGATAATGTATTTGGCACAAAACCACAGCAAGAATATTGTTTCCAGGGTCTCTTCAAAGCAACATTCAGTCAGCTGCCACAGCTCCCCGCTGCCCTGCACACGGAAAACTGATTTTGAAAAGACACCAAAAAAACCCCAAAACATTCTGTACAGGGGCACAAGCTGATCTAACTCAGCGTATCAAACATGCTGTTGCACCTCTTACCCCCGAAGAAGTAGAGCAGCAAACAAATTAATAGCTGGATCGCTGCCATGCCAATATTTCAAGTGCATGCAACCCTAAACCACTTCCTAAGCTTTTCTGTTTTTACAAAAAAGCATGCGAGTATCACATTTATTATGCTGCAACAGGAGAATCTGATTATATTTGAGCAGTGTATCATTTCACCTGGACTAACTGAAATATTCAGTTACACAACAGCTAATCATGAACAGAAGATAAGCTCAGAGATAAAAATAGGGGGAAAGACAGAGACACCTTGTAACAGTTAATCAGCATGATTCATTTGTCAGACTGCCATAAAGAGCACCACCTGAAAAAGCCTTGAACTTTCCTCCAACAAGTCTCTTTAAGCAGTAAAACCTCTTGGGTTGGTTTTACTTTAGTTTTATTTCCAAGTCATTCATCAAACTCCTGCTAATCCCCAAATACATAGAGGAATCGGAGTCCAAGTGGGGAAGAGGTGCACCATACCCTGTGTGTCACCCAGCCAAGATTAGCCTGGGAGTGACCCCTCGCAGCACATCAATCTTGATCAACTTCCATAAAAAAAAAAAAAGATGTGTCCGAGCAGATGCCTGCAGGACAGCTTTATCTGAGGGTTTCTGAGTCTGGCCCTCCATCCTCAGCACACTAGCTGGTGCCCAGGTATTTAACTCAGTTAACATGAGCCGGATCACTAGGATTTCAAATTGTCATTGGATCACCATGCTATACAGAAAACCACAACGGGGACAGTGGCAGCTGGCACGGGAGAAGGGGCCAGGGACAGGCACATGGCAATGAAGGCAGAGAGCTGCCAACCCTGAGATATAGGAGGCAGTGGTGATGTCGGAGGAAGACTGGGATCGTTTGTAATCATTACCTTGGTCTAGAGTGTTTCATGAAAATAAAACTGATTCTGCCTTCTCCTTTGTCTTTTCTGTAAGGCCTCAGACACTGTTCCCAACAGCTCTTGCAAGATGAAAGCAAAAAAATATCACTTTGGACAATGTGGGAGACTTCTGAACAACGGCATCTATTCAAGTCTCAGCCTGGCTCTAGCCATTAATCAGGAAAGTAAACAAAAAAATTATAATTTAAGCCTTCCCTAGATATTTGGCTTTCTAATCTCCTCTAGAGAATACTGTCAAGCTACTCTCCTGTCCAAAGCAGGGATTTACACTTCCACTCGAAGCCAGCTCCCCAAACCTTAATTGGAAGTGGCATTAAGTTCAAGGCGGGCTTACGCAGAGTAAGACTCAGCAGCAGCAGAATTTCATTAAGCCAGCCTTCCACGTGTTAACTTAATTTACCCATTTAAGATGATGCATAATTTAAAAGCATCCAGCAGCTCCACTGTCAGAATATATATTCTCTGATCTCACTGATGATTTACAGCAGTAACAAGCTGTCCCCGCTTCAGGTCAACAGCGCCCAGAAAATTACATTTGGGTCCAGATATTCATCCTTCCAGCTTTGCCACCAGCCTGGTTGTCCAACTTCAGATGTGCTAATTACATTCATTTCACCCATACTGTGTCTCTATCAAGTCATTTTCTCCTAGGTGTAATACAAATGGAGTTGGGATATTTTAGTGTAACCAGCTGAACACTTTGCTCTGATGGAAGGCTGCTTTGGGTTTGTTGTTCTAGGTCTAACCAAAGCCCTTCAACTTTGACCCTTCACAGCTGACCTTGTTTGGGCCTGAAGCTCACCCCAACCTCAGCTGCCCCACACCACAGACACTATATTCAGCAGTTCAGCCATCACCTGATGCAGTCGGTTTCCTTTAGAGCCAGATACTTTAAGCTGACCCAGGGGACCGAAGTTTAGTTATTTTAAACACTTCCTCTCAGAGCATCTCTGGCACAACTGCAAGATTTCCACCTGCCTTTCCCATCAGGCATGACCAATATCATGACCCCTAGTGTTAAGCAAAATGGGAAAACCATACAGATACTCCTATGTATGAGGAAAGGTCCCATCTGCACTACAACTTTAAACTGTGTTTTTCTCAGCAGTGTACACACATCTGGATAAAATGCAAGACAGCACGATTAACTCCATTAAGGAAACACGTTTCATCCCCCAAAGGCGTGCAAGCTTGCTTTCTGCCAACAGTTAAAAACCCATCCTTTGCATCACAGGTAGCAAACTACACAACTTTCCTTCTGTGTCATGACTATTACCACTTCTCCAAATTTCCCAGACCACCGTGCCCCAACACAATGAGGTAATGCAAACGCTTTTTTCTGATAAAACATTACGCAGTTGTCGGAGCAGCCCCAAAATACAGGGGTGCAACACATGCATAGTAGCTGACGCACAACCGCAACCTTCAGCTGCGGCAATGACACAGCTTTGATTTCTTTGCTGAAGTCCCCTAAATAAGGGCAAAATGCTTCAAAAGAGCAGGATGAGAATGACTGCAGCAGGTTTGGTTCAGTCTGCTTCTGAATGATTCAATATGAATCACAATTTCTTCAGACCAAGCAGTTTGAACTTTCTGTGAACACTGTATTTTTGCTGAGTGCAGTAAAAAAAACCCACATCAATATATCCTCTATAAAATTTACCACAATTACTAGTTTTGCTGTTTCACTTCAGCAAGTCAAATGGAGAACCACCTCTCTTTCAATGCAGAAATCATTATGTGACATCTTCAGAAAAACTGAAATTTAAAAGGTTACTGCTGCTTTAACATATATATTTAGATTTCATTAGACCAGAAGATGAACTAAATCAGTCAAGCAAATCAACTGCAAGTCACAGATGAGCATGGGTTTGTAAATTACTTATGGCAAGGGTGAAAAGTTACCATGTACTCAGTGAGTAAGTTGGTCTGTCACTTTACTCTTAACTTCCCAGAGCTGCCTGAAGTCTTATCTCTAAAAAACAAAGTTAAGCAACCAGCTGTGAAATCAAAACTGTCTTCAAAGATGACAACCATTCTTGTTAAATCAGCATTTTATAGAGACTGGAAACCGAAATTTAAGACTTCTTTCAGGGAAAAGGATTCCACCAGAATTGTTTCCAATCATTTCTTTCTTTCTAACCCAAAACAACCTACAAAAGCCAGTTGGTTTGACCAAAAATATGAAATAAATACTTCTTGGATTTTCTAATTAAAATAACATTTTGGCAAAAAGAGTTACCTCTTCTTACCCAGCTATCATAAAAGGACAGAAACCTACTCCAGCACAGCAGCACCAATGCTTGTAATGGCATTGTACCAGAAGACAGCGAAGCTCACAAGATTCCCAAGAAAGAAGAGGCTGTTGTTCCCAGCAGCAGCCTGTGGCTGGGATGATGTATATTACCCACAAGTGGTATATTCTATTTTCAGTACATATTTAGGATTGCAAATCTCATTCTTTTTAATGGCAGAACATACTGACTTAGTATCCTCTCTTCCTGAGCTATGCCACACCTTGACACCAGGGGAGAGGAAAACATGATTTAAAAATACTTCCCAAACGACATAGCAGCACAGAAACCCACACATTTCAGTGATCCGTCAAATCACAGGCCATTAGTTGACTGGTTTTGCCTACAGAAGTTTTTCCACTAATTTTGTTCCCGGTTTGTTTTTTTTTTAATGAAATTACCCAAATTCAAATTTCATTNTAAGAACAGGGCTTGAAGGGCTCCTTATTAAATTGCTCAACACTTCTTATGCAGTGCTCTTGGTGATTTGTAGCTCTGCAAGAAACAAAACCAGCTGAAGTTTTCCAGCTCCAACAACTATACTTTTGCAGCTGGATGCTGATATTTGGAAAGAGGTTCTCTATATCAGAACTTTTGATACCCCAAAGTTCACCCAAACTTGGCCTAGTCATAGTATTTCCAAAAGCAGCAGCTATGATATAGACATCTCAGTTCTGAGTTTTGATTAAGCTCCCACCTTTGTTTCCTTCTTTCCATGCCCTCACAGCTGGTTGTAGGATGAGACTGCATGTGCTCAGCTGCTCTGTTTCAGCAACACACATCTTGGGATAAAGACAAGAAAAATGAAAAATACCTGTGGATTTGTCCGTTTTTATGCAGGTAGTCCAGCCCCTCCAGCACCTCCTTGAGGATCGTGGCTATACAGGGTTCATCCAGGACACCAGTCTTGTGTTCTCCTTTGGCCACAATGTGCTTTATAATATCCAAAACAGAGCCTAGAGAAAAAAGTTAAACACATTAGTTTAAACTAGATGAACTGATTCACAGCTAAGTGTACTTTATAATGACTTAATATACAAGTCCAAGGAATTTATTGGGAGGGGAAGCAACGATGGTCAGGATCAGAGTCAGTAGCTGAAGCCTTTGCTGCAGGAAAGCAGAGGCAACAATGCAAGCTGCCCACACACGAGCCTTACAGGAGTGCAGATCCTCAAGGTGAGCTGTAAAATCCCTGTGATCACAAGTAACTGAGAAGTTGTTTGAACAAGCCAAAATGTAAAGTGTACATACACAAGACTCTTGGAAGGCTTTTAAGTAGATACCGACGCTACAGCTGTTTTAGTACTGAGTACTGGAGAAGGAGGGGGAAATGGAAAAAGCAGGGAGCTGCCAGGACTCACAAGCTGAAGGCAACAAGCTTGATAAAATTAGACTCTCTTTTTCAGCTCTTATAAACTTGATGCAGGAGAATAGCAAGAAAAATCTAATACATTAAGGGATGACACCGCCCTAAAAGAAAAAAGTGGAAATTATTAAATAGAGAACAAATGAGGCTGAATTCTGACAATAAGTCACTTCACCACGTAGAAAACTGGAATAGCTTAGATCCTTCCCTAGAAACATCACGCTTAGTCTCTCTCCCAACCATGGTGTGAATTACATCATCTTGCATGACAAACCACACTTTATAGAGCAAACCACCTCTTTGAATTGCACCCAGGAATAAACGGAATCAATGACTAGTAACACTCCTCTTGTGCAAGGTCCTGTTTTCATGATATATTGGGTACTGTATTCTTTGTATTTGCATCTGGGCTGAAGACAGTCTTCTCAGAACTGTATTTCTGTTGCTCCAGTATGGGATGTCTAAGCCTGTTTTCCAGGCCTGTGCTATTTAGCTCCTTCAAACTTGGGTTTCTATGGTTTAATGACTGGATAGTCAGCTAGTAGGATTTTTTACAGCTACGGACACAAATCAATGTCAGCACTACTAGGAAGTTCTTAAAGAATGAGAAAAGCAGGCACAACTGCAAAGCACAAATTCCAGCCTTGATTGGTTTTGAACAGTAAGCTTACAGAGAAAGAACACCTCAGTACTAACTCAACTAGTTTAGAAAAGCTGAAAGTTCGTTCTTCCGAACTTGCAACCAAAAAACCCATACGAGATTCAAAACATTTTTGATTCTTAAGAATAGTAAAAGCTGAGAAACTTACTCTCATGAATTTGGTCAATGGGGAAATTACAAGTTCCACCTTGTGAATTCTTGAAGCAAGCAGAAAAATACAATGGAGATCTTCGCTTCTTCTTTTCATCCTTACAGTTCAGGTTGACAAAAAACTTCTCCCCCTTTAAAATTTACTTTATTAACTATCTTCTTTGAATTTCTTGGCCAGAACAATCGTGCAGATAGGTTTTCACTTAGCAAAATATTTTACTTTTGGATTCTCACATGAAAGCAAAAAGGCTGCAAGGTTCAAATCTGAACACCACATGGAAAGGCTTGTTTTGCACAATTCAAACTGCACAGGAAACAATTACACGGGTGCGTGGTGTCCCTTCGTTTGTGGGAAACGGTATGTGCCGAGTTCATCTAACAGCTTGCTGCAGTCAGGAGAGTCACTATTCCCCACTCCGCCCAGCCGCACACTTTCCATCGTCTCTGGCCCACCAGCATCGGTGCTCACAGCGTACACCAAGCCACCCCCTAAATCCACCAAAAAAATAAACTGAGGGGAAAAAAAAAAAGCTATGTTTGGTTGGTAGTGAGCGTAAGCTCTGAACAGATGAATTTCAGAACCAATGAAGAGGAAAAGGAGGGGAACAAGGAGGGAGAACACATTTGTGAATGGGAGAGGAAACCCCTTTTGTCAGCAGCAAGCAATTACGCCAGCTCCCTGACTGCCCTGAACGGCACTTCCAGCTGCCTCTCCCCAAAAAACCTTTGCTTGGTTCAAGGTATTTACAGAAGATATGATCTTAACACAGCAGACACTAACAAAATAGGAAAAAAAAAATAGCAAAATGAAAAAATATAGAAATGAAGTTCCATAACATCTCCCCAACATTTCATGCAGGAAGACTCTAAGTAGAGTTCAGCCTTCCTTTACGCTGTCCGAGCATGGAAACACACTCATCTTTAGTGAGTTTTGACATGGGTCTTAATTAGTTAGCCAAAGGTTTCACCCAGCTGTAACTCAGGTTGTTTTGACGTATGTCAGACTTCCTGCACGGGAACAAGATTATCTCTACCAAAGGAAATTGTAAAACCCCAGATGTAAGAGTATGCTCCCCTTCACCGAAATCTCGCCTTTAGGTACCAGTGCCTAAGAAAAGGATCCTCTGTTGTGTGTCATGAGGACTCACCTGGGATTCAGCCTGTCACGTATTCGTATTTTAAAAGTTTGTGCTTACAAGCCTCAATGCTTCTTATTTTGGACAAGAATTTTTGGGACACCTAAGAAAAAACCCACCAAAAAAACCCCTCCACTTTCACCGTTCAGGTTTTTCCTCTCAAATGTGCCTTTATCTAGAGAACAAACTGTCACTTGTTTTAGAAGTCCAGTGAAAATATGTGGTTCTTCACGTACTCGTTTTGTCCTCTTTCCACCCACAACTCTGTTAGCAGACTTTGTTCAAAAACATTTCCCTTCTCCTGCAAAGGGCTCAGGGAACATGAGGAGGCAGATCATATGGTGCTCAAATTCATTCGGTCAAAAAAAATCCTGTATTTAGCCAAGTTAGAGGTTGTATTTAACCCAGAAAAGGGGGTGGGGGTTAGACAGACAAGAGGACACGCACAGAGCCAGCCTTCATTGTGAAAGGGCTGATTCACACCCATACTATATCTGCTCCCAGTCCAGGCTGCCACTTTTTAAGCACCCTTTTTTTTTAAAAAAAAAAAACAAAAACACACACACTTTCACATTGAGATGTTCAAAGAAGCGAAGGAATTTGCCAGTCTTCTATGGAAAGGAGAACAGCAAAAAGGCTATCCGCAAAATGCTTAGTTCAGGAAACAGCAAAAAAGCAACCCAAGAAACACTTTCTTCAATAGGAAGGTGGTATTTGGATCATCCCCACTTTGTTTACACAGGAGGAAAAAAGTTTTGCTGCTGGCACCACACCACCATAAAGTTGTGATTTTTCCACCTCACAGATCAGTAAATTTGGGAGGTAGGTACTGACTCCTGACTCAACTGCAACTTCGCAAAGCATAGCACCACGGGATACAAAGAACGAAGCCAAGTTGCATTTCCACACACTGCTTCGTGCCGCGTTCGAAATGTTTTGGCATTCTGGCTCAGGAAGCCTGACATGGAGCAACTGAATACCCAGATCCCCAAACAGAAACCCATAGCTAAGCATGAGCCTACTTTGAAAGCAGAAGTCATGGGAATTTCACTATTCAGGGAAATGCTTTCTACTAGTAGATACTGCATTGAATTTATTGGGCTGATGCCAAAATGCAGTCATTCCCAAGGATCTCAGTTAAGCATGTGACACACTTACTAGGTAGGGTAAGACCTCCGCTGCCTTAGGATGTAAATTTTCTCTCTCTCAACTGCATTACACTCGAACAATGGATTAGCAGGTTGGAGCCTCATCCTTAGCCTAAGGGGAAAAATGACTGTTTGCACAAAGTGGTCTGTTCCTGATCCAGCAATACATTAACTGCTAGAAATTAACTGGAAACTAATTCAGCTGAACTGGAACCAAGATCTGATCTACACAAGAGCGCGAGCTTTACAAATGCATCATCCCATTTCAAAACACCAGCATGATTCCTGATACTGCCAGTTTCTGAGCCAGCTTCCAAACTAGTTTAAGGGTAACTGAGGAAGTTAAAAGTACATCCGAACATAGTTGGATCTCTGCTTAAATGTAGTTTCAGTATAGATTTGTGCTCTATGTACACAATGAGATTGAACAACTTGCAAGACAAATGTCTCCCATGATCTAGTGGCCAGAAGATGAGGTTCACATTGGAAATAAGGCACCCACTCTGTATTGGAGAAGAGTTAACATTTTCAAGGAAAAAAAAATCCACTATGGTGTCTTTTTTTTTTTTTTTTTTTTTTTCNACTCCTCCCTGGCATATAGCTTCTGTTTCAGATAATGCTGTGAAATACTCTAGTGTGTATTATACATGGCACTATGCTTGATTACAACATTTCCCTCCTGAGTTTTCTCATTAGAAATACACGAGTAGAAGCTACAGATTCACAGAACAGGAGGATCAGGCTTACGTGAGAAAGAAATTAAGTTTGGCTGAGGCTGACTGGAAAGCTCTTCCAAGACCAGAAGGGGAAGCGTATCAGGAAGACAAAACAAGACAGAGGGAAGAGCTAGAACTAGAGCCTAAATGTAAATATAAATAATGCTGTCATTAATAAGGATGTTTAAAGAAGTCTGGTGATAAGCAACCAATCTCAAAGCCCAACAAGACACAAGGAAGGGACATTTAGAGATTGATATGGAAAAAATGCGGCTATAAACAAATTCCCACCCATCAAATATACACAGAGCAGCACACCAACAGGAAGCGTACAAGATATTGTGCAATCTGATAAAGCATTTAGCATTATTTATCATTCATCGTTAATTAAAGTGCCTCGGTATATTCTGACACCAATCGCAAACTGTATTACGTCTGCTTAGTAAAGCACAATCTCTCAGTGCAAACTGTACAGCAGCTGAAAGTTAAGCGGGTTTCTGCTTAAACTCACAAGCTTCCTCATCTGCTCTGAAAGCTGCTAATGCAATAGCTCCTACGGACAGCAGAAATCACTGGGAACTCGCTGTACATAGACTTACCCTCACCTGATAAAACCCAACCTGTAACTATTGCAGGTCCACGACAAACATGCAGTGAGCAACTTTTTCTGGAGTCCTTATCGCACACACCAGTTGTGCTGCACACAGACTAATGTCTGTCTGGCTGCACAAACGGAACAGATATCCCACTGCTCCCCAGGAGTGAAGAGCAGGAAGCCCCACGGTTCACCTTTCCCATTTTGTCATGGCTAGAGTGTATCTGATTAGGCCTGACTCGATCCACAGAAGCCAGTTCCAACTTTCCAGAAGCAAGTAGTTGATTTCCACCCATGACAGCAGTATCTGAGCAATGAAGACACAAGAAACCCATGAGCAGACCAACATCCTGAATTTGTGAGAGAGGGATATTCAGGTTTTGTATATTGACATCAGGCACACGATTTGCAATGGACTGTCTTGAAACAGAGTAAATGCAGTCCTGTCTTGCACCCCACACATGTACCCAGTAAAACTGTCTCCTCCAACACCCTGTACTTCGTGCTACTCCAGTGTTTTCTTCGGCAGCAAAACCAAATTAAAGAGTTCCATGCTTCACCACCTCCCTGTTGTGCCAACGCATCTGCTTACGAAGCCATACTGTAAATGAGATCACTGCAGTAATTGGTAATCCGGTTTTCCAGGCAGGGTGGAGACCGAGCAGCCAGAAACTTAAGAAGTTTCGCTGCTGGAGAAAACTTTTGTGNCATTTGCCATTTAGAGGCCGGGCATAAATATGCTGGAAAACAGTGCCAGGGATCACTACACAATTTTGTGACAATCAAGATCTGTCCCAAACCTGATGGACACTGATGCTGAACATCATGCATCTTTGAGAACCGAGAATTGGCAGGATTCATTGCTGCTTCTTTTAAGACATCTCAGCAGAAGCCAGTGGTTTCGATGAGCCTGATTGTCATCAGAGCCAAGAATTAGATCTGCATCTTGTCAGCCTCTGACAAACGGAGGAAGAAAACACGAAAGAAGAAGGAACAGCTGCTTGGATTCAGTACTTCTGGGGCTGAGGAATACAGATATAGCAAGAGCACTGAAGTAAAAGAAAGAACAAGTTATACAAGACAAAGGAAAAGACATCCAAGTAGATTGCTGTGGTTTCTGGTTTTGAAGTTTCTTCTTAACCCCGGTTAAACCACCTCAGCACAGAGGGAGTGTTAAGGAAACTTCCACTTCTTGCCTCCTTCCCTCTAGAGCACTTGCCTGGATGTGTAAGAAATACAACAAGATTAAGGCAGGAAGCAAGATAATACAACAAAGGGGGCAAAACAGCCTGTTGCAGTTGACACCGAGACCTTTATAGGAGAAAATCTGAAGACAAACTTTTTTTTTTAATGCGTTTCCTATTATAGCTAGGAGTGGCAATGTATCTACAAGCTCCACACTGCAATCACGTACAGTCCCTACCATCTTCTGCCTCTGACTTATCCCATCCTTAGCTGTTTGAAATTAAATTGTGTCTCTACAAATAAAATTAAAAACCCTCCAGATGGACTCAAAATAGAGTAGCTCTCTCCTAACAAAATAATTCAACATAAACACGAGGCTTTCTAAGAACCTGTGGCTTACACTTTGATCTTAACTCATTGGTGGAATTAGGAGTGGCCAGATCAGAGATTAACACAGTAGAATTAGAACGAGATGTCCTATCTCCCTGGTGCAGAGCTGAGACTTGCCATACTTTTTGGTCCGGCTTGCTGAACTGCTGGCCAAGCACTTCATCAGATAATCAAGATCAAATGTTGAAGTAAGACGTTGATTAAATAATCTTAGAAACTTCTGGAAAATAAAAGGTTTAACTATTTCAATACAGTAATCTCCTTAGCAGATTTAATTAGGAGCCTGGAAGAAGGCAGAAGATCCGAGTGCCCTATCTGGAAATGTTTCAATATTTAAAGGATTTACATAGTTTAAAAATATTTTGGAGGTCTCATCTGCCGTAGGCTACGACAGTAAAAATTGTTGTGTGATGTAGCAAGCCACCACAGACAGCTGTTTCATACAAGCAACTGTTTTGTAGAGTTA
>VYZW01050509.1:42235-53420 GCA_013401315.1 Balaeniceps rex
TTAAATTGTGTCTCTACAAATAAAATTAAAAACCCTCCAGATGGACTCAAAATAGAGTAGCTCTCTCCTAACAAAATAATTCAACATAAACACGAGGCTTTCTAAGAACCTGTGGCTTACACTTTGATCTTAACTCATTGGTGGAATTAGGAGTGGCCAGATCAGAGATTAACACAGTAGAATTAGAACGAGATGTCCTATCTCCCTGGTGCAGAGCTGAGACTTGCCATACTTTTTGGTCCGGCTTGCTGAACTGCTGGCCAAGCACTTCATCAGATAATCAAGATCAAATGTTGAAGTAAGACGTTGATTAAATAATCTTAGAAACTTCTGGAAAATAAAAGGTTTAACTATTTCAATACAGTAATCTCCTTAGCAGATTTAATTAGGAGCCTGGAAGAAGGCAGAAGATCCGAGTGCCCTATCTGGAAATGTTTCAATATTTAAAGGATTTACATAGTTTAAAAATATTTTGGAGGTCTCATCTGCCGTAGGCTACGACAGTAAAAATTGTTGTGTGATGTAGCAAGCCACCACAGACAGCTGTTTCATACAAGCAACTGTTTTGTAGAGTTAGCAACAGCCTTGGGTCACCTGTGAAATGAGAGCTCTTGTTAAAACCAGCAAGAATTTAGGGGAGCAAACAGGTCACAATCAGAAAAAGCACGAGAACAAAAGGGCAGCTGCTCCTCTTCCTACTAAAAAGCTGCAGGAGTTAGAGAGCAGGACCAGGCTTCGGATGGCTTTAAAAAGGCATGAGTAAAATTCACGACCGGGAATGCCGGCGAGGCAAAGAGCAGGTCAGCAGTTGTCTAGAAATAGCCGTTGGAGTTTAGTTTGGAGTAACACTGGACCAAAAGGACGGGGTGCCAAGTTGACATTGCTAAGCTTAGATCCCTACAAAACAGTTTCGTCATTGGAGGAAAGGGTCTGAAATTTCTGCTGAAGGGAACAGAAGCAGCAGATGCTTCACAAACCTGACTCAGGCACACATCACCAGATCTGAAAGAGGGTGTCAGAGCAACTGGACACACCAGCACCTCTTGTCACTACCAGCTGGATATCATCACAGCCACATTTCTGCCATCGGCAACAACTACACTCTACATCTGCTTCGGTGTCAAATCTGCCAGTTCAAACCGCTTTCAGCAGTAACTTCAACCAGCCTGCCTGACTTGGCTCTGATGCAGATTAGCAGTTTTACGTGTTACTCCCCAACAGCTCACCAGTACATCACCTCCTTGCTGCTGACGACTTTCAAAGATGGAAAATGGTACCTTCCACCAACACAGCACTTGCAAAGTGGAGACGAATAGTTCAGTTTCGGCAACAATGCCAGTCAGGTAATTAAGCTACCTTTGAGTGCACCAGCTGGCTGCTCAGGAGCAAGGCACTGCTATCAGACAATAACGCTTCATGGATTTAGAGTATTCTCCTTAGAGACATTTCTAAAATACTTGCATATATGACTAGGTTAAGATTTCAACAAAATGACTGCAATCAAAAAATAGATTAAATTGCACTTAAAACAACAAAAAATAGCTTGCATTACAGACTGGTTTGTCTTGTGGGCTGTTTATGAAACTAGTAATGTCAGTGTAAGTAGGCTGAAATTAAAACTAGTTTCAGCCTGAAAACACATGCCAGCATAGACTGACACTGATGGAAGAGAAGCAATAAGATTCTGAACTTTCACGCAGAAGAAATTCTGAAGTACAAAAGCCACAATCAAGATACAGAAGGGACATCAAAACAGATTTTGTATGTACTTACTGGGATGTACAAATCTCAGTCCATGCTCTCTGAACAGTTAGATGGAATGAAAGAGTTAGGCTGCACCCTGTTTTGTTTTGGGTTTTTTTCTTTCTGGTTTATAAAAACAGCTCAAAGGTTTTTCCTGTTGAGAAACTCAGATCATTGTTTTTCCCACTGGACGACAGATGACCACAAAACTAGCCACTTTATTACTGATAAGAAGTAAGCTGAAAGGAATGAGAAGCAGTTTTTAAAGTGTCTTGTTACATAAATCACTCAGCCTAAAAACAACTGGAAATAGCCTCATTAAAAGCCAATGAAAAAGCTCTTCAGTCAGAAAGCTCCAATACACAAGTTTCTTCCCCCATCCTCAAGACTGTCCTGTAGAATTTGCCTGTGAGATCTAAAATGAGATTTCTGAAATACAGCCATGAAAAAAGTACGAAGTGAAAACAGCTGAAAAATACTTCTCAAGGTATCCTCCTGCATAAAAAGTAGCGACAGATCATTCTCAAAGTCTTTCCATCTATTTTAGCAATTCCCCCAGCCCCCAAATGATTCATTTTAAGTGAGAAAATTTACACCAGCTCACGGAAACGTTGCGGGGGGGCGGATTACACTGCTACTGGTCCATCTTTTATTGTATGACCCTAGTCTTCAACACATGCAGAGTAAGCAGCAGTGAGATTTCATAGCACTACTTTACTGAAAGTACCCCACTTAATGCCAGAGCTGCACAAGAATCAATTATCAGTCTGTATAACGTAGAAGCCCATTCAAAGTGAATAGTAAATGACAAGCAGGTTATCATTCACACTACCAAGAGGCTGTTTCTGAAGCGATGATTATTTTTCCAGAAATTTTCCAGTGTGGTCTTTACATTTGTAGTGCCTTGATAATGAAAAGATGGTCCATAAAGAGTCTGATTTTTTTTTCCCAGCTTTACGCAAAAAAAAACCCACACAAAAATGAGGACAAACAGAAACAACATTTGGAGGTTCAAGGATGAGCCTAATCCTGACTTGGTTCTGACAGAAAACTGCTGTGAAAATACTAGCTAAGGCAGCTGTGCATTCTCTTCAAAGAGGTTGTGTACTCTCCCGAGAAAGGCCAAGAACATTGCTGCTGCCTCTCCTGCACCCCTGAAATGCCATTTCCTCATGTTGTGGAAACCTTCCCGTAAATACACTTTTTATACACACAGCAAAACTATTTGCACTAAGCTGGCAGGGGACTCTCTTCTACACACAAACAGCCATCATTTGACCTGCTACGTGTTCCTCCAAGAAAAGAGAGGGTATTGCTTAATGACACATGAGACATTAAAAACCCTTTAAGACAGACTTCAGTTGGCATGAAATTTGATTGCCCCCAAGAGAACTGCTAAAATTCTCTAAAGATGATCTTCAAAGACACATGTTTTATGGTCATTGTCAAGCGCTTGCGGAAAAAGCCAACAGGTTTAGCCAGATTTTTCCACATCATCTTCTGGCATTTTGTAGTCCTCAGTATTAAGCCAAGAACAGAGAAGCCAAGAAGTTTTTTTTTAAAAAAGCAAGAAAACAGGGGGTTTTTTCCAGCTTTCAATTCCTTTTCACTAGGATGCCAGGAAAATCAAGTCTTCCTAAAGACAGGCCTAAGATTTAGCAACAGTCCTCTGTGTTATCATCCAGAACTTGATTCCATTTCTTGTCTCGACTGTAACTTAAACAGGGACCCTAGAAAATATGATAACATCAAATAAAACATTACTGATAAGAAGTTTTGAAACTCCCTCTCAAAAAAGCTGTTTCTCCAGTGTCCAAGAGACAAAAATCCAGAAAGAGGATGTTTCCCTGGCTCTATGTTAACTAGGCAGTAACTTGAAATTTCCCCAACTATTCCCAGTTATTTTGTCAACTAGAACAAGTGGGCAAAGTAAACCAAGCTCTGAGGATTGACACTATACAAATCAAGCTGCACCCACACTGATGTTCTCCTCCCTTTTTAAGGCCATACACTGACATTATAGGAGTAGCTCTGCCCAAAATAGAGGTGATTTAAAGTTCCTCATAAGGGCAGCCAACACGTAAATAAGTTAAAATCAATAGAATGGCTGGTTACCAACAAGCCATTAGCACCATGCAGGCCTCCAAGCTGCAAGTGAGAAAAAAGTCAAGGAACCAGCCTTGCAAGAGGAGCTGTAATTCTCACGAAAAAGCTAGTGGAAATGGTCGGGCTCAGTGGAGTTAGTCGCACACTTCTCTAGTTCAAAAGCTCATCCTAGGCTTACAGAGCAAGATGAAGAAACTTTTGTTAACATAACAAGTTACCATCTCAGATCCATCATTTGAGAAGACAACAGTGAGATTTATTTTCTAGAAGTTTAGGATGGTTTCTACTACTACATCTGCACTTAAGTTTCTCTTGTCAATGTCTGAAGTCATACACTCCAGTTTTCAAATACTCAAGCGAGTCATTCAGCAAACACATACAAAATAACTCTACGAAACACTATCAAATATACAAAATAGGGGGGGCAAAAAAAAGCTAGCACAGTCGTGTAGTTAGGTGTTACTACTGATATACATAATATGAGAAACTATTTCTGAGCTGAATGGGTTGAAGTTAAATATTGTTATTCAAATGTCTTAGTTCACAAGTGGGAAGCTTAGGAAGTAAACAAGGGAAAGGGTATTACAGGAAGACAGCTTTTTACGTTGCCTTTTAGGGTAGAGAAATTGGACCACTCACCTCCACTAAGTAACTTCATCACCAGCCAAAGCTCATCTTTCACCACGAACGATGTGTAGTAAGATACAATGTTGGGGTGATGGCACTGACTCATGGCTTGAATTTCTTTCTGTAGAGAAAAATAAAGCATTAGCAGTTGGACCCAGTGACTATTATTCCTCAGGCACAGAAGTCATCTTCCTCAAGACACAACATTCAAAGAGGGTGCAAAGAAAAAGGATACCTAGAAGCTAAATGTAGAAAATCCAGAAATACTCTTAACACTCAGCCTGCATCATACTAGGGCCCAAAGGTATTTTAGGGTGCTCTTCCTTGTCTGTCTAGAAGAAAGAAAAAGTCAACCAAAAACCCCTTGGCAAGGGCAACAAAGTGGTCATAACCAGAACACATGCATGCAGCTACAACAGAATATTCCTGAAAATTCACACCAGTTTGTTACTCAAGAAGTTCATGCTGACTCCTCCTTTCAGTGAGACATTACACAACAGATGCTTAATCTGTTGAAGACTATCATTTGGATGAGAAAGGGAAATATTTGCCTCTGGGAAAAAAAAAGGCCTCTTATTCCTAATGTTTCTTCCCAGCGGGAAAGCAGATGGCTTAGCTCAATCAGGTTGAAGGCACAAAGGACAGCTATATCTTTTGTCATACTGGAAGAAGAGGGAAATCAGTTCGAGATTAGAAAGTCATTAGCTACTACAGATGGAGTACAATATGAAATATGCTGAGATATTAAATTGTTTGAGGTTTGACCGTGCTTATTCTTAGATTGGTTATGGGTTAAGGGTTGAGGTTTTCCAGGTTATGGGTGGGAACAACAGCGCAGAAAGCCTTGACTGATTTTTCATTATGCAAGCACAAATCACCAGTTTGGACAGAAAGCCTCTTGACTGTCCATAGACAAAAGCCATCCATTAAGCCAAGCCTGGCACCCTGCGCTACACCCAGCTGGGCCTTTGTGCTTCAGCCAAGCTGGTAGCTTCAGCCAAGCCCCCCAACCTGCCAAGTTGTACCCTCCAGCATCACCCACACCCGACACTCATCCCCCGATATCCTGAACTTCTGCTCTCAACTCAGACATTCCTTCACTGATCACATGGATGCCACTTACTTTTCAAAGGTTTAATCACTGCTCACTGTCAGCCCCCTCCCCATGATAGACTCAGCCAAGCACCATAATCCCAAACACATGGGGAAGGAGGAGAGCAAGAGCCCTTCACACCCTGATCCTTTTCCCTCTAAGCCAATAACTCCCTGGTACCAAAGTACAAGAGAAAGCTCTGAGAAGGATTCACCCATGTCTAGGACACCCCACAGATGCAGCATATTCTTCTCCTGCTCATATACAAAGCTCTGCTTGCGACTGAGTATAGGGTAAAGGCACATTGCTTCGCCCTTGGCAAGGGTTTAGCTGGCAATCACAGCTACAAAGAAACATGTTAATATTGATTTATCCACTTTAAAACTGCTTTTCAGGGAGTAGGTGCATTTGAGGAATCAAAGGCAATTGGTTCCTCTTTCTGCTTCCCCAGAAAAGGCACCAGCTTTCCAGGAAACTCCAATAAGCATATTAAAGAAGAATCCTTCCAAACAGGAAAGGATATTTGAAGAGTGGGGAGTAGGCTATTCATCTCAGTGTAGCATACTCGACTAAAAACCACTCCGTGAAAATAAATACAGCCTGAAACAATATCCTCTGCTTACTCCGACAGCTCCAGCTCCCTTCCTTGCAAACACTCGCTTGTGTCAAGCTATTTTTCAAAAAGGAAATAAATCAGCACCTTTGGAGATTTTCTAATGCCTTCTAGTTAGGTTTCTTTGCAATGCAGGAAAACCCCTTGACAGACAAAGCTGGCAACAAAAATGTTCCTTTTACTTCCCTGCTACAAACTTCTACCAGGGGATGGATGGGAACTGGGGCCCTGGATAGCACAGGCCAGACTCAGTGACTGGTTTGTGCCTTCTGTCCCACTCCTTGCCCAAAACCCAGCTGGTTGGGAAGCTCTGGGCTGTTGTCTGTAAACATAAGTGCAACACTTTTGATTCACACATTTCCAAAACTCATTGAGTTCAGAGTTTTGAGCTCATTTGCTTATCCTAGGATCATTTTGGACTTGCTCAGAGCACTGGACTGAGCCCCTAGTTAAGAGATCCATAAACCTGACACAATCTTGGTCCCTGAGCCTGAAATTAATATTCAGCCTAAAGCTTTAAATTAAAGATTTTTTTTTTTTTTTCTTTTAAACATGCAAGCAAATCCAGGTGCCTAACTTCTCTCTCTGACAATTAAAAAAACCCACACATACACAAGTGGTACCAGAGGAAACACAGGTGGAAAGAGGCAAGCAGGACGCTGACTGGTTAAGCATCCCATCAGCCAGACCTGCCCCAAATCCACCATTCTCAGAAGTGATCCAGAGGAGCCAGTTTTATCTTTTCTTAGCTAGACCACTCAAAATATTTTGAACCAGCTCCCTGGGAGATCAAGAGAGCAGTACAAGAAATATATAAAAACATTGCATATTTCATATATTTTAGTGTATCCCAGTGGAATTCAGGAGAGGGTGAGGCAAAGTCTGGACCAAGTTTACTTAAAAGCCTAGACCTGGATCAGATCTTTGCCATTCCAGCAGCTCTGTACTACAGCATTTTGCAGGCATTCCGTGACGCTTAGTTACTATTTTATTATTTTCCACAAACTTCCTCTCTCGTTCATTACCACAGTCTGCTCCCCAGGCTGAGAAGCACAGTTAAAAAAAATAGCTCAAGTCTGTCATATGCTTTGGTGCACAAAGAGGGAAAATAATCACAAACCTGATCTATGCAATTAAACACCTCCATCAGCTAGTGGATGTGTAACAGTCAGATTAAACCACTTCTCACACAGCGCAGCACAGCTCTGAATAATTAATTGCATCACAGCCCATGATTTCCAGTGTTTTGACATTATTACCAATAAGAGCGAGCAACAGTCAGGCAGACTTTCCCTCTCACCCACAGACCCCCACCCCATTTTCAATAGTTTTCTAGGCTAATCTCACACTGCCTACATCAAAGCTTCGTTCCTCTTCTCCCTCACAGAGGGTACCAACATCCCGGAGGCTCAACGCATACAATTGTTTTAACTGATCGTGGCAAATCACAATGGGATTTGCGGTTAAAATGCTTCCTTGCATAATTGAAACCAAGCCAATTGTGTCGTACATACAACAGTCTGTGCTACGGCAGTAAAAATGCAAGGGCTGGAGAGCTGTAGTTAAGGCAGGAATCCCAGGCAAGGATCACCGGGGAGCTCTGCTCATAAGCATACTTACAGAAAAAGGGAGGTGATAAAAAAAGGAGGGGATAAAATGCAGCAACAGCCCGTCTGTGTGTAGTAAACACAGCTTTAATACTATTTCCAAAGTTTTTCAGACTTTTGTTTGCTGCTCTTCAAACATGACAGTCATAGCAGGCAAAGCTTTCCTCTCCCTACCTCCTCCCTAACAAGGCTGCTATCCCCAAATTACACAAAGAAGAAATAACCGACTTACAACGGCGCTCCCCTCGTTTTCACTAGCCTCAAAACTATATTGGAAGACTCCTAATAAAAATCTCAGTGATTTTTACATCTCTGTAATAACGTCAGCACTAAACATCAGAATTTATTTGGGCTGCTATATACAAGTTTTAAGCTGGAAACGTTGCTTTATTCCCACTCTGCCAACAGTCATGGGTCACTTGATACAGACCCCTCAAGCCGTCCGCAGATCCAGTGGATGGTAGACAGCTCTTCCATCCAGTTGCTTACGCACAAACACCCCTCACACTAGATGGCTTCAGTTATGAGACACAGCCTTACTGCCAATTCCCAGTTTCAGGATCCATAAGTTACACTGCCTTCTGCTCAGCTATGGAGAATGAATTACCGACAAAAACATGTCTAGACACCGGCAATGGTTTGGAGATGGTTAGATGCTCACCCTGGGCTAGATATTAAAAATAACTGCACTGTCAAATACCAAAAGCAAAAAGACTGGGATGAGCTATAAAGGCCTCCATGCCTTCCATTAAGGGTTCTGATGAATGTTTTCAGTACTTCTGTGGGCAATAAAGGAAGCATTTCAAGGCTTGTGAAACACTAATAAAACTGCTGTGAAGTATAATTTAGAATCATAAGAAACCTATTAGTGTCCTGTAAGTCAGACATACTTCTGGAGATCTGCTATTTTGGAAATGGGTTTATTTGCCCACTGACTTACAACTGAAGTTTGAGTTAACAGAAGCAGAGATACAAAGCAGGGAAGGCTGTGTTTAAGCTACTAGCTGGTATTTTCTGTTCACATCATCACCTTCTACTCTGTGTGTTTATCTGCCCCTGAGGCACGTTTCAAAGACACTTGCTCTGAAATACAAGGATGAAAATCTGGCTTTATTTAGTTTTACTTCCTACATGTTGACACGAACTCAAGAGATACAACACAGCAGCAGACTGCTTTTATGTGGCTACCTGCAACTTCAGAGGAATCCAGAAAGCTGTCAGCTTGGCTACCCTATTCGAAGGCAATCATGACTGTAAGAGAACTGGGTGAGGAAAGCACACCTGGGGAGGGAAATCAAAGCGGGTCAGATGTGATCTCCCCCTTGAATACACCAATGCTCCAACTACGGCTGGCAAAGGACTTATCCCTCAGCTGAAATCTCAAGGTATAAGGCGTTAAAGCTCTTTTTCATCCTTTTAAAGCAGGATTTAGAGCTCTGGTCGTACAGGCAGCCATAACTGTTCGAATTTTGCTCCAAGTGAAATTCTAATGGTTTAACTAAAAGGCTGTAAAATTGAGAGTATTCATTCCCCTTTTTAAATATCAGCATAAAAAAACCCCCATGTTCCCCTGCCACAACCAACTTGAGAGGCATTTTTTGAAGTAGATTAGGAAAGAGCACAGAGCTCAGAGATTATGATACAACTTCCATGTCCAGATTATCCAGTTCAGTTCCGTACCTCAAGATGTGGCTACAGGAGATAGACTGGCACAATTAAAAAGGGGTTAGATTAGCCCATCCAGAGCAACAGCGGAAAATAAACAATTGTTAAAGGGATAAAAAGTCTTCATTCATAAATTAATTTTAGGTGGTGGGAACAAACCACGCCTGTGGCAAGTCACTCAGCAGTTGCCCATTTCCGTGTCTATTCTTCAGCATCATTCAGTGGCCGTTCCCTCTTTCAAGGTCTGCAGTATTAGTAACAACATACTGAAGAAAGGAGATGTTTAAAACTTACGATGAAGCAATTTATACACGCCCATTTTTTCTTGGTTTCAGCCACAACACAAATAGGCAAGTGACTAACTCATCTCACAGGTACAAGCGAAGCCAGCTTTACCCACTTCACCAACTAACGTATCACTGACACTTACAGTTGTTCAGATCAATACCCGATGTTTACAGCTCAACAATGCCTTAGATTTGTGATTAGTCCACGCAGTAAATTGCAAACTCTCCAAAGTTATTTACATGCACCATCTCATGCTCATCCAGTCCAAGTGAAGGAAGACACTCTACATTCAGGATTTCATCCACCATTAATCCTGACATTCATACTGAACTTTACCCCCCCAAAAAAAAAGATTTCAACCAGCACAGTAATTAAGATTTCTGTTTTTGCTGCTTTGAGAAACAACACAACCAAGCTGTACCCAGCTTAAGTTTAAGTCTTCTGTAAAGCTGCAATCCTATCATGCCAGAAACACATAACATGGCATATCAAATAACCATGCAGAAGCCATGTATTATACATCGGACTCTCTGGGACTGACACGTGGGGACTTTTTCCCCTGGAGCGTAAAGCGTAAAGGTCCTCAGGACTGGAAATGGAATTATAATGGCAATACCCATAAGATGACAGGCATAGATGAAAAGTCTCTACTACTGCTACACCAGTCTGCTGCTTTGTTCCCAACAACCCTAAAGTCTGGTTAATCCACTTGTAGGAACTGCTTTGTCAGATCAAAGCCAGTTCAATATCCTGTCCAAGTCTTCAAAAGAAGGTGTAAAACCCTATAACAAGCAGTTACACAATTATCTGTCCAGAGGGAAGACTTCTGACTAAGCCGGGGCAGTTAACAGTTGGCTTGTGCTTTAAACTCCGGGAGTTCATAATCCTTTGTTTAAATTAGATGGGACTTAAAAATTCTCAACTATAGGTTGATTTATTTAAATCTCACGCAATG
This sequence comes from Balaeniceps rex, assembly GCA_013401315.1. Taxonomy (NCBI): domain Eukaryota; kingdom Metazoa; phylum Chordata; class Aves; order Pelecaniformes; family Balaenicipitidae; genus Balaeniceps; species Balaeniceps rex. The sequence goes on from VYZW01050509.1 coordinate 52,933, forward strand.
TTTGATCTCCATATTATTGGCAGCAAGCTCCCCAGGTTAATTCCATGAAATTCAAAAGGACATTTCTTTTTATTGCAGTTAAACTTGTTCCCTCGACTTCCTTAACTGCCCTCCGACCGTAGCAGTGGAAGAGTAGTACCTTCACTTCACTGCTCTTATATGCAGACCTGTTAGGCCCAGTCCTATCAGTCTCTGGACTAGGAAGAGTTTGGAGTCTCTTCCTAGGAACAGCAATGCCACATCTCCATGCTCCTTCTTGAACCTGTCTCCTGTTGAATCACCCTAGGAACTAAACAGGTAGTGGTTCCCCCCAGCTGGGAAAGCCCAATGGGAAATACCCCGTAGCTTACGTTCCCCTCTCTGCCGTTCAACATTCCTACTAACTTCTAAGCTGACAACCCACATTTTCTGCTACTCAAAGCGTGGAGGAAAAAAAAAATCTGGATGAAAGAAAGCTAACTCAGCTTTAACTGCATGAAATTTTGGGT
>VYZW01050530.1:1715-18535 GCA_013401315.1 Balaeniceps rex
CCCCGGGCTATTTTCTGCAGGACTGCAGCTTGTTCTTTTCTCTTGCATCATTGTCATCAGGCAGTGGACCAATATGTCATAAGTAGAATTGCTTAACATGTATTTATCAGATTGTTTATTTACATATATCTAACAGCTTTTGAATCTAAATGTACATTACCACAAAAAAACTCTGTTTTTGTAAAGCACTTGCTTATTCCAGCAAATGAAAGTCTAGCATTTTTTAGTAAACAGGATAAATCTTATTTGAAAAATTACAGATTTAATGTCAACCTTGTTTTTTTAAATTAAACACTTGGATTTTTTTTTAAACTCCCCCAACCTTCCTTAATCTATTTAAGTTTCCCATGAAAAAATGAATTGAGCGNCATTGTCATCAGGCAGTGGACCAATATGTCATAAGTAGAATTGCTTAACATGTATTTATCAGATTGTTTATTTACATATATCTAACAGCTTTTGAATCTAAATGTACATTACCACAAAAACACTCTGTTTTTGTAAAGCACTTGCTTATTCCAGCAAATGAAAGTCTAGCATTTTTTAGTAAACAGGATATATCTTATTTGAAAAATTACAGATTTAATGTCAACCTTGTTTTTTTAAATTAAACACTTGGATTTTTTTTTAAACTCCCCCAACCTTCCTTAATCTATTTAAGTTTCCCATGAAAAAATGAATTGAGCGACTCCCCTAATAAAAGATGATGCCTTTCCAAATGGGATTTAAGGGAATTCAGTTTTTTCAGGTGCAGTCCTCTTTCTACATCAAGGTCTAAAAGTGCTTCCACAGAAAAAGACAGTAACTATAGAGCAGGAGACCTTTCCCTAGGGCTGTGTCAACAGCAGAAGTTGACAACCATTAGCCTTAATTAAAGATGGGAGAACTGACGTTTGGAGGGGAAAAACTAAGTGACTTGGCAAGTCTTAAAAGAAACTTGGAGCATGCCCTCTGAATCTCAGTTCATAGGGACATCCTTCCCCTGAGAAACTTAAATAGTCTATGGCTTTAGCATCCCATTCCCCTGCTAGATTTTTTTTTCCCTTCTTCATGTCACTTGGAAAATAAACTCGGACCATAAACTCCTGGGAACAGGAGCTGTCATCTGTCCTTATTCTCTGAAATGGCTGGCATGTTCTTAGTTGTAGGAAAAGAAATTATAAACAAAATTTAACCACTTCCTTTTTTCTTTGTTTGTATCCTCTATACTTTTTGTCTGTCTGTCTGTCTTTCTAGTGGTGGGCATCATGTGATGTCAGCTTCCTTAAACATTCATATTCCAATGGATTTAGTGAGCATTTGGGAGCCAGATGGCATAGCGTAATTTTTTCAAAACATTGTAAAGCACATGACAGACAACTCATGTTGACAGGAGTGCTTCAGTGAGATGTCTGTAAAGCAAATGTGTTACTTGTTACTATTAGCGCAGAATAATTGTTTATGAAAGGCATCCTCAAATTCAACAATGATTCTGTGAAGTAAACAGAAATGAATTCTGCTATGTAAACACTGCACACTCTGCAGAAATGTTACCGACTTGTATAGGTTGTCTAAAATAATTATGATCTGAAATGCATGATGCAGTGTGGTATTATGCAATGATAGTCCCCGAAAGCCAGATTCAGGCAATTTTGCTTGAAAATCTTCAGTCTGTGGGCAATATTATGGAAAAGGCTATGGCTGGAGACAATAAAGATGACTTTCTTTTTGCTGTAAGATGGAAAGAGAGAAGCATTCTTTCTCCTTTTGTCTACAAGAAAGAGAGAAAAACATAAAGGGAATAACTGCGTAGAAGAAGGAAAAGACATAAAAGCAATGGGCTCTACTATTCTAGTTAAGATTGGTCGGAACTGCAGGTACAGCTTAAAAAGTCCTGCCTAATGAACCTCTTGCTGCAGAGAGTCAGCAGGGGGGAAAAGCCAGCTATCTGGTTTGGGGAAAATAGCAAGGTCTTTGATAAATCCTTGGTCTGCACTTACGCATCTTCTCCAGTTTAGTAGCTAAACTGTGAAAATTAGGAGGGAAATACTAGCTTGAATCTTCTCAGAATATTCAGTGTTTCAGTTAAGTAACTCTGAAAAGTTAAATAACTCTCTGAAAAGTTAACCTCTATCTTTTCTTCAAAAAAAAAAAATCAAACATGGACAAATGTACTTCATTCCTAAATTTTATTCATTATTTTTTTCTGTGTAATTTTTAGTGCTCTTCAGAACTGATATTTTTGGCAAATGTATAGTTCCCTAAAAAAAAAAAGGACTCTGCTTAAGCAATGGTATATGAGTTTTGCGTCTGTTGAAAGAACTTGGATGGGGAGAGGGAGAGAGTGTTTCTTTTGTCAAGAAAAAAGAACATGATGTGTAGAAACTGGATAAAGAGAGGCTGAACTCTGACAGAAAGGGGAGCTTGTCCACAGCAGGCTGGGGAATGTACAGAATACAGTATATTCTGTATGTTCAGTATAGAAATGATACATAACCTTATAGAAAAGATTAGGCAAGTGAGGATAAAACCAAAAAAGTGTACTTAAAATACATATGTGCATTTTTCCTGTTCAGGAAAAAAGAAACTCAAAACAGGTTCCTGTAGCACCCTACAGCTGTATCAACCTGCATCACATGGCTTTGAATCTGGGAATTTTTTCATCACTTTTGCATTTTCACAGCCAATATAGTCATAGTGTGGTAAAATACACACCTTCGAGACTGATCTTCTAAATTGCTCTTTTTTTCCCCCTTTGCGGTAAATATTTAATTGTCTTTTCTATAAAGTAATTATATAGGATTCATAGCAAAATCCCCTTCCATAGTTTAGAGACAGTAGCTTGTGCCATCCTGGGTTTCTGTAAGCCACACTATTAACTGTGTGTGGTCGGGCAGGAGTGGTTACCAGACCTCTTATGAGGAGCTAGAAAAATGCTTGACTTCTAGTAGAATCTCATAATAAACTGTGCTCTTGAAAATCAAAACCTATGAGGAATGATTAAGAAATAAAACTGTTGAAATAAGGTATACATTTTATATAATCAAAGATTGCTTGATCTGACATAGTCTGGCATGAGCGTTAGTTAATTCTTTCCAAGGATGCTAATCACTTCCGATAATCTTTGAAGGAAAATATTCACTGTGATGGATAAATTAAAAAATGGTGTAAGCAATCATCTAAAAATACCTCTTCTCATCTTTAATAACCTACTTCCTACCTCATTAAGCCAGCTGATTGGGTATTATTATGATATACTACTTTAATGCTCAATCACTGGAAGGACATGCAACAGTAAGGGCTTCTGTATGTCACACGAAGATGAAGTCTTCAGCTGCTTACTTAAGTACATGAGCAGGATGAAATGACAGCAAAGTATTTCTGCGAGGAGATGCGATATGCGACTAGATTTATTTGCGATAATCTGATAGAGAAAATTGAATGTTGGGAATTGAGTTCCTTGAAAGCTCTCCAAGTATTACTATATGTGTTTCAGGCTGCAAAATGGGTAACAGCTGTAAAGAATATTATTTTTGACATTTCCTATAATACTGGTTAAGATAAAGGAGGTGAGCAGTCTATGAGATATGAGTGATTGCCACTGTCACCATCACAGTTGCCATTTATTATGGACTGTGTTCAACACTCATTGCTGGCAAATCATCAGCTGAAGTTTTGCCAGTGCCAAGTCCTTATGTTTAGGATCACAGCTATTTGCAATTATGGGGGGATGACTGCACGGTCCCTTGACTTGCTGCTTTCTGTCACTAAGGAGATGTGCTACATTAAGTTGGTATTCCTGTACTCAGTAAATCTGTGCCTCATTAGGGCTAACCTTGAAAACATATTCATGGTCACATAATGAACATAATGCTAAAATAGGTGAGGCTATAAAAACAGTGTAATGCTTGTGGATATGCCTTCAGTTCCCTGATTCAAACAGCTTTTGGTCTCTTCATAAATGTTACGGATTTCAAAGTAGGTATTAGGAGGAATCATAGAAGTATTTCACTTCCATGTGTCTCAGGTCTGCTATTTCCTTGGGGGCTAATTACTGTGCTTAAAAAACAAAGACTTTGCTTGTACAAGTTCTTAGAGCTTCTCATGAGAAGGGAGGTGAAGGACCAACTCATGTTGCTTATTAACTGTTTTACTACTCCTGCAGTATAGGCCTTTAGCTGAATTTTCTTACCCTAATGAGTTCAGTCCAAATCATTAGATAGAATCTTTCCATCTTTATCTCCCCCGCCCTTCTTTCTGACTTTGCCCCCTTTTTGTCATCTTCTCCCAACATCCCGCTTTCTTCCCTTTCCCCAACAGAACAAACTTTAAGACACAGTAAATAAAGTGTACTAAATGTAAATATGAGTAGATGCAGTAAATTTCCAGAAGGCCGCATCACAGGACCAAAGTGGGCGACAATTTGGAGTTGTCCATACCACTGTGGAGGTTCAAAACCTGAGACAGTGATTAGTGATGTATTAGGGCAGGAAAACCTCGACACTTGCTCAATCATAACATGAAGGAAAATTTGGCTGTTTAGAGCTTTTTGCTGTTAGTCTTAATGCTCAGAGCAGTTTTCTGTCTGTTTATGAGCTAAAAGCCAGTTACGCTTGCTGATAAATACTTCTCAAAACCACTTTTTTTTTTTCACCAGCAATTGTAATAATTTCCAAAAAGACTGTTGCAGGATAAATTAATTCTTGAAATGATTCGCCGTGGATCTTATTTTGCAGCTTATATAAATACGTAGTGAATGGGAGAAGGGATAAGACTATGAAAGGCAGAATGGGGGAAGTTAAAACTGCATTGATACGTGAAAAAAAAACACATAAATTATGCAATAATTTCTAAATAAAAAAAAAATTTACTATCTTTAAGTGCTGTTCCTGAGACCACTTATTTTCTCTATTGAGTATATTAGATACAATTAAAAGTAAATTGCCTCTAAAAGAACAGGAGGAGAGTTATTCAGTCAAGGCTATTCAAACACTTCTGCAAAACTCTTGGATGTCATTGTACAAGACTTCTAGTGGAAACTCATAGCGCTTACAAAATATACAATGCACAAAAAATGTCCTTTCTATACAAAATGGTCAGTGGTGACTGCTGGGAGTGAGACATGTCCTTCTGTGGTGTTGTCAGTTCTGCTTGTTTTCCAGATTACCTTGCTGGGAGATGTTGGCTGCTCTGTGTGATGCTCTTTGCAGTTTTGAAAAGCTGTCTGTCTAAAAGGTGCTGTACAGAAAGTGGCGAATTTACTCTCTGGATGGCTGAGCTGTTTATTTCTTCCTTGTTCCCAGTCCTCACTGGCTTGGGACTCATGAGCTAAATACTGATAGACTCCATGGCAGTGCAGTCCTTAGGAGTCGGACATAGGGAGGGAAGCAAGAGATTTTGAGAGATGCTGAGATCCTAGTTTCCATCTCTTTGGTCCAAAGTCTGCTGATACACAGTAGGAGTGGCCAGTGCCTATGATCAGACCGGGGTTGTGGACAGAGGCTGAATGTGTGACAAATGTTTCTTGAAGATACTTTTACAGGGTTGGGCGATGGTAGGGTGGTTTTCTTTTAATGTGTAAGGTGCTGCATGGCAGCACTGGAAGTGAAGTGTTTGATTTTAGCAACAGATTAAGCAGCAGTAATACAAGCTTCTCTCTGTTGCCTCCATGGTGCGCCTGACTTCTCACTAGAAGCAGCAGCAGTTCAGTGACTGTGCTAACTTAAACATCGGCCTCATGCTGAAGTGTGAAATAATACTAGTTGTAGTGGGGAAACCTGTTTAGCCAGGAGGATATGAAGACATTATTAGGTAATTTGCCAAAGCCTCTGATGGCTTTGTTTTGGTCTGGTTTTGGGTTTGTTTTTTTAAGAGGAAAGACACTTCACAGGATACTGGGCGTAAGTTTCTTAAGAGGAAAAAGTTTGCCCACATATTTGTTGAAAAAATATATCTAAATTGTACAAAACCACTTCATGTTGGCATGATAAAAGTTCACTCTTACAACACAGTAACAAATATTGCAGAGATTTTGGATAGTCTAGAAAAAAACAGACAGCAAAGTAATAAAGAAAAGATCGCTTAAGAACAAAAGTATGGTAATTTGGCCACTTAAATATCTGAACTGGTGTGGTTGGGAAAAGTTTGCCAAGTTGCAAAATACTGGGAAGAGAGGGGAGTGTTTTTCTGTCATACAACTAGGTGGTGGTTTTTTTCCTCAGGAGTTCATCTCAGGCTTTGTATCACTTGCCTAGAAGAGGCAATCAAAGAGATTTGGGAATTGCAACATATAACATGTTAGCTAAATAATGTATATATTATTTATGTGTGTGTGTGTATATATATATATAAAATATTAGTAACTAGACCCTCAGCAAGTTTGCAGATGACACCAAGCTGAGTGGGGCAGTTGACACGCCTGAGGGACGGGATGTCATGCAAAGGGACCTGGGCAGGCTGGAGAGGTGGGCCTGTGCAAACCTCATGAGGTTCAACAAGGCCAAGTGCAAGGTCCTGCACTTGGGTCGGGGCAACCCCCGATATCAATACAGGCTGGGAGATGAGGGGATTGAGAGCAGCCCTGCAGAGAAGGACTTGGGGGTACTGGTGGATGAAAAGCTGGACATGAGCCAGCAGTGTGCGCTTGCAGCCCAGAAGGCCAACCGTATCCTGGGCTGCATCAAAAGAAGCGTGGCCAGCAGGTCGAGGGAGGTGATTCTGCCCCTCTACTCTGCTCTGGTGAGACCTCACCCGGAGTACTGCATCCAGGTCTGGAGCCCTCAGCACAAGAAGGACATGGAGCTGTTGGAGCGGGTCCAGAAGAGGGCCACAAAAATGATCCGAGGGCTGGAGCACCTCTCCTACGAGGACAGGCTGAGAGAGTTGGGGCTGTTCAGCCTGGAGAAGAGAAGGCTGCGGGGAGACCTTATTGCGGCCTTTCAGTACTTAAAGGGGGCCTATAGGAAAGATGGGGACAGTCTTTTTAGCAAGGCCTGTTGTGACAGGACAAGGAGTAATGGTTTTAAACTAAAGGAGGGGAAATTTAGGCTAGATATAAGGAAAAAATTTTTTACAATGAGGGTGGTGAAGCACTGGAACAGGTTGCCCAGAGAGGCAGTGGAGGCCCCATCCCTGGAAACATTCAAGGTCAGGTTAGACGGGGCTCTGAGCAAGCTGATCTAGATGATGATGTCCCTGCTCACTGCAGGGGGGTTGGACTAGATGACCTCTAAAGGTCCCTTCCAACCCAAAGCATTCTATGATTCTATGATTTTCCCCAATGCAAATCACAAGCGCACATCTGATGAAAAGGGGTGATTTAGGCTTGACAGGAACAGGAGGAGTCAGCAACCTCAGTGCTGAGCTGCCCAGGCAAAGTAGAAAATGATGAGGAGCCCTAACGACAGTGTTCCTCTGTGGTCTAGAGGAGAGCTCACCTAGAATGAGGCACCTGGTCCAGTTATGCCCTGTTTTTTTACAGGAGGAAATGTGTAGTGGTGTATTGACTCTGTGACCTGCCACCCAGTTATCATTTGGCCTGGAAGGAAGGAAAGAAACCTCTGTTTTTAAACTCTTCACTGGCTTAATTCTGTTCTAAGCCCATGACTCCTGTATTCCAGATACATGCCCTCATCATCAGATTTGCTTAACCTAGAAGGTCATTTTTAATATGCCAGTTGAAAAGCAAAATACTTTCTTGAATGAACTGTTGATCTCAATAGATGTTTAATCCCCAAGCTCAATCCCCAAGCTCTTGCATCTCTGGATAGTAATCATCAGGCTGTAGGGTCAAATCTCTGCGGCTTACTTCAATTTTTTGTTGTTGTTCCTATAAACTGAAACCGCTGCAGATTGATGGTTATGACACTCTTGTTCGATTGTGAGAAACTGTAGTTAGTCACCTTGTTTCCAGTAAGAGAGAAGATTTGAAAAGAGGTTTTCTTTTAGCTGAGTGCTCCAACCAGCAGGCTTTTGTTCAAAATGGGACTGACCTGTACGTCCAGCCAGTTCTCCAGTTGCTTTATCTCTGGCCTTACACAAAAAACATGTAATGTGGTAGGTATGCTTTTACAAGCAGTATAGGGAACAGTATGAAAATGCTGCTGGACCTTTGAGCAGCATGACTCTTTCATGTGTGACTCTTGGAAGAAATTTAAGAGACCACAGATTTGGGCACAAGTGTGGTTAATGATTAGTACTCAAGTTCCTTTGTAAATCTAGCCCCAAATCCAAACCCAAGACGAATTTGAAATAGCTGATACAGGGGACCTCAGTTACAGAAATGGCTAGTGGCCCCGGTTTTGTGACATTATGCTTTGATTTGTCATTTATGCTTTCAGATACATTAAATATCCTTTCCTGTTTGAGGATAGTGTGTTTTTCCCCTGTTGATAGAGAAATGCTTACTTGAAAGCAGTATCTCAATTGTGTGGAAGAATGATTGAAATGTTTTAAGAAAAGAAGAACAAATCCTCTTAGGAAGAGTATTTTTAATGCCTGAATGCATTAGGCTTCAGGAAAGACCGCTGCATCATTTTGTGTATTGTGAACAGGTTCCAATTGTGTGTATACATGGTCACATAGGGAGCTGCACAAGAATTATTAGCTTATAATTCCACGTTAATAGTAAACTGGGCATAATAATGTCCAGTATTGAACTAGCTGTTACAGATCTGGGTATGATGGATGGAGCGGGTCTATGAGATCAAGGTCATGTATCAGCTACTGTCCCTCAGAAAGGGGAGGTACTCAGCATAATGCTGATTTCTCTCTTGGACTCTGCTAGCTCATCTTGTTTTAATGGGAAATCGGTGTGAATAAACTGGCTTAGACGAACTCTGCTTATACTACCTGATCTCATGATTTAACCAGGCACCCATAGGAAAAAGGCTAATGTCACTTTGGCCAATGAATGAACACGCATTTTGTTTTAAATACTCAGTTAATGAACAAGAATTGAACAGAATCTTGTCTAAACTTTGGAAAAGGATATTTTACTTTGTCAACTATAACACTGTTTTTTAAAAAAATACAGTTTAAACTCATGCTTGCTCTGGGTCAGCAAAGTCCTAACAGTACAGCAAAGATCAGCTTTTCTTTAACTTTCTTACAAGGATGGGTCAGTTCTCTGGAGGAGGACATGGGTCACAAATAGGTTAAAGTTCTAATTACTAATATAATTTTGACATAAAAGCTGCCTGCTGCTGTCCTTGTACAATATGGTGCTCATAGTTACTCTCTCTGTAGTATACACATCATCAGAAAACGTGCCATATCACGAAGGACAATCTTCTTCCCCTCTGTGTTACTTTGCTTATATGTATCACTTGAAGAAAAAGCCGTAATTTTTCCCTGTGAATCCTGATCCTTAGTTATGCTAGAGACCAAAAGTCTTGGTCAGAGACTATTCTGAGTCACGGTCTGAGCTCTCTACGCCTTTTCTTACTCATCACTGGGACCTCCAGCTTTTCAGAATATGGCATATTTTTCCAGAATATGGCATATTCTGAAACGTCATTGGATCACAAAATCTCATTTCCTCTTTTGAAAACAGGGCCAGCTTGCAGTATAAATATACTTGCTAAAAGAAGCTAATTTTGCATAACAGCTTTTCTTAAAGATTTTTTTTCTTACAGATGTTTGTCTGTTTAGCAATGCCTAAATCTGCTTTTCCTTCTATATGTAAAGAATGATCCATGGAAAAAGAATCCTGCATGAATATAGGTAATGTTGTTACACTCTCTACAGCTCCCCTGGAAACATTTATAATCTGAAATCCTGAATAACAGCCTGCAAGTCAAAAGCAAGAACTCTTTCCTGCTGAGCTCATAGAAACGCCGGTGTGATTTTGACACTTTTTACTTTGTGGAACCTTTTAATAATAATTTTTCTCAAAAAAATATCTAAAGTGTACTCTTGTACACAATTGTGATTGGTTTTATTCTTATTTCTCAGGTGAAAAAATATGCTCAGTATACATGACTTAAGAGTCCACAGAAACCCCTCCAGCATATCATCAGACATAAATGTTAACAGCATTACTGTTAAAACATAGCAGTTTTTAATATTAGTTTAATTGCATATCACAAAGTTTATACTGGTTATTAAACAGGAACTCTCGCAGCTGTTTCGGTATTTTGGGTTTATCTACCTTTGAGTGTTTCCTGCTTAACTCTACTTTATAGCGATGCCTCACACAAGATCGTAGGGATTTGGGGGCAAGGAACTGTGAAAATGGAGACAAAATCCTTGTTCATCTGCTTGTGTGTGTCTACATACAAAATATCTTTTTGTACATGGAGGGGGACACAAGGGCAGGACAGAGATCTCCAGAGTGAGGCAGCTATTTGGCGCCCCATATAAATTCTGGCAACATGTACTTGGGCTAGGCGGGAAGCATAGCACAAGTGGCTCAGATGGATGCTGTCGAGATAACTAGATGTAAAACGTCTTTTAAAAACTTGAAAGTGTAAAATGAAAGCAGAAGGGCTGAGACCCATTCTGCGTGGCTTGCGGGGGCCGTGGCAGTGGCCCTGCTTGGCAGGTCTCCCTCTCACCATGGAGCAACTGGCCGCTGTGCCATGGGGAGCTTTGTCTTGCACAAGCTTCGATGCTGTCTCAGAGGGCGCAGGGTAGGGACCAGCAGCTCCCAGCTCCTGTATAGCTATTACAGCAATAACAGCTTCTGTAAACAGGTGGTTTACATCATTTCCTCATCTCGTGGCGCCTGTGTTCAGTTCAGACCCGAACTGTCGTCGTGTTGGGGAGGAAAAAGGCCTCTCTAACGAAGGCGAACAAAAAGCTGCTCGGAAACCAGAAGGTAAATTGAAATACACATAAAAGACGTTTTTTCATCAGTCTGCTGAGGCGCACCACCTCCCTGATTTTGGGGACGGCGGGAAGCGCAGCCTCCGCTTAGCTCAGGGCCTGTGCCTGGGGGACGGACGGAAGGACACAGGACGAGACGAACGATCGCGCGGCCGCCCTGCCACCGAGGCACCGCCGCCGCGCGGGGACTACGCGTCCCGGCGTGCCCCGCGGCNGCCCTCTGGCGGCGGGCGGGGCGGCTGCGGGCGGAGGCGGTGGGGGGTGGTGAGGCCTCGCGGCGCGCGCGTGGTGGTTGCGGGCGCTGAGCTGTGTGGGGCGTCGGTCGGTCGGTCGGTGGGGACGGGAGTGCCGGCCCGGGTCGGAGGAGGTTGGTGGGAGCGCATATCTCCCCTCCCTTCCCCCAAAAAAGGAGGGGAGACAGAAAAAGGTTTGCCGAGAGGGGGACGAGTTGTCCTCGAGGGTCGGGGCCGGGGGCGGTGTGCTGACGGGGCAGCCTGGACCGCGGCTGAGGGCGCACAGGTGCGGGCGGCCCGGCCCGGGCCGGCTGGCTGCGGTGGCCCGGCTGGCTGCGGTGGTCCAACTCGCATTTGTTGAAAGGTGTCCTCCAGCAGATTTAGAGCTGCGTGCCGTGGGGTGGTTAGCAGCAGTGCCGCTGGAGCCCTGGTGGTCACGGATTGAGTAGTTTGTTCTGAAAGAAGAGAAGGGCCGTAGGGGACAAAGGTGATACAGGCGCTTGTGTGTGCTGTGTGGTGACCTGGAAGAGCTTGTTGCTCAACAGATACTTGTTTTTACCTACCTTTATTTAACCAGGGAATACAGGACTATTACTGCTACTGCAGGTTTTTTTTCTCCTAAGTCACAACTCCAAAGAATCTGTATGGTTCTTTTGTGCTAAAACACAAATTGTATATTGCTGTGTTGGAAGTAGGCCTTATGCTCCCCCTGTAAATATCTGGTTAATGCACAAGGGACTTTCATGATTCCTTCCAAGAACAGTAGAATCACTACGATTTTTTTTTGCTTCTCAAAGAGACCAGGAAGGGTAGAATGATACATTTTAAAGAAGTTCTCACCCCACAGGCACCTTTTTGGGTCCTGTGTAGCTAAGCATGTTCAGAATTATTTGGAAAATATGTATAGGTCTGACAGAATTTATAAACAGCATAAGATGGTTCACTTGACAATGCTTAGGGGTGGAGGAGTTAGACAAGATGACTTCCAGAGATCCCTCCTAATCTATATTATTCCATGTTTCAAATAAAAATAAGGGAGCAGGTATGCTCAGTGCTGGAAAGAACAAAATGTGAAGGAGGAAATCCTAGTACAACATTGCTGTAACAAGTAGGCAAGAACTTCCAAGAGTAATTCTGTAAAAGAAGAGATCAGTGATGATGGAGAAGGCAGACCGAGACTTCATTTCTAACAAAAAAAAAAATCTGTCAACAAAATACGTGTTGCGCCTTTAGCCTGCTAAGGCAGTAAGAGCTGTAGTTAGTGGGGTGCAAGACCTTGATTCATCTCTTCCAGTCTAGCTACCTAATGAAGACTACTCAAAAGATTAGTCTTTCTGGTGAGGCAGTGGTGCCTGTTTTTATCACAGTGTCTTCATGCAGGACATTGTTTTGTACGTGTTCTTTTGAAAGGGCTGCCACCTGAGATACAAGTATTTAATCCTCTTCCTACTCCTAGGAAGCTGATTTAAACTTGCCAGTGGAAGCAGACACATGGGTTGATTTCAAGCACTTACGTGTACTTTGTTACAGAAAAGGACTGTCTGCTCTTCCAGGCCCTGTCACAGAAGACCAAAATCATTATGCCATCGTATGAGTTGATGTTGTCCTTGTGTGCTTAACACTGTGTGCTCTTCTGGTTATCGCACATCAAAAAGGGTATGATAGACCTAAGTAAGGCAAAGGTAGGGTGGCAGGATTAAGAGCTTGGACAGTCTTTAGTGAGGTACAGAATGGCTTCCGTACGTACAAGAGTAGCTAAATAGACCTGAAGGAGGATATAGGGGGAGGGTAAAATGCAGAAGAGTAGCCTCTGAAGTTACAAACAGTAAGGGAAAGAGATGAGGAGAAATGCATAGTATTCTCTAATCAGAAAGCAAATTAAGAACAAAAGGGAGTACTTTTCCACAAATAATGAAATTTGTTGCCTCAGGATGTTATGGAGACAAAGTATAATTGGGTTCAAAAAGGATTTATTCAAATGTATGGAAAGGAGGTTCATTACTATTGCTTGGATTCTGCCTCTGGCTCCTCAGGAAATCGCAAAACAGCTCATTGGTTTCTAGAGGTTGCAGAATAAAAGAGCATTCTACAGAAGTACTTTCTTCTTACACTCCTTCCTAAACATCTAAGCTAGCTACTTCAGAATCATTTCACATTTCAAAAAGCTTCTCTTTCTTCAAATGCAGAAACAAAAAAACTAAGGCTAGTGGTAAAACATAGTATTATGTAGTGTAACTTAGTATTAAACTAGTGTAAATACATTAGTGTCGAATCATGCTCAGTGGTGTTTGCAATGTGGATGTCCAACACACATACTTAGGATAGAGTGGGACCTTGAGGCTAAGTGACTTTAGTACAAGAATAGTGCTTGCAAGAACAATATAATTACAACTACTATGCTGGCTTTGAATCAACAGCTGAACGATACATTACAGCCTTTAGATACATACATTGCCTATTTCATCAACTGAATAGGAGTTATCATAACACTAGTATTGAAATGCTAGATTACTTGCATAATTTTTTTAAATTTTAAGAATTAACTTGCATTTGTAGAAGTGGTGTCTAGTTGAAGTATTCATTTTTTGGTGAATAAAAAATTAACAAATCACTAATGCTATAATCTGATACTACAGAATGCTATAGACTAGTAAGGGCCATGACGTTGACAAAACAGTGGTTATTCTCTGCCATATTGGACCTGAAATTCATAGTTTATTTGTGATTTGTGAATTATTTTTGAAGATGGGCAAGGTTTGCGCCGTTTTTGGAGGATCCCGAGGAATAGGAAAAGCTGTTGCAGAATTACTGGCACAGAAAGGCTGCCGCCTGGCGATTATTGCTAGAAATCTGGAAGTAGCCCAAACCACTGCACGTAATCTTGGTGGTATGTATGCTGCTTTGCAATACTTTCCTCACTGTCCAATGCTTAGGTAACCTCTAAAAGTAGTAAGTCATAAAATAAACCTCATTGTTTAACTAGATGAAAATGAAAGTGAAGGCTGACAAATTTGAAAGAAAAGCTGTATCAGTACAATTTTCACAATATTCTTTCGGAAAGTTAAGTATGTTACAATTCATATCTTGTGGATAGAATAGGTAAGATGAAAGGAATTGTTCAAGGTCACAACAGGGAGGTGGTATAAGTTGAGTCATCCTTGGCTCCTGACCAAGCCAGAACTGAGACCGGTCTGCTCATGCCGAAATTCTGATTTCAAAAGGCCAAAATATAAAACAAGAAGTTGTCACGTAACTGATCAATACAGTACTTGAAAATTTTCCTTATTTAGTTCTCTGGAGATTAAATGGGTTCCTCAGGTTACAGCTAGTTCAACATCTGTTCTAGCAATTGACTTGATAAATTCTGAAGAAGGTTTATGAATGGTATACCATCTTTTATTATAATGTGCCTTTATTTCAATACAGCAGGACATCTGGCACTTCGCTGTGATGTATCCAGCGAACAAGAAGTCCAAAATACTTTTGAGGAGATGCAGAGGAATTTAGGTCCTATCAACTACTTGGTTAATGCAGCTGGGATCAACAGGTTAGTTATTCATTACAAGATTATATGCAATTCTAGATGACAGCATCTTATTGTAAGGTGCTAAGGGCCTTTGCATTTAGTAAGAGTATTGTTACTGAGTACATCTGAAAACGGTGTTAAGCGCTCACCAATATTTTGTTCCCGATGAAGGTAAAATTCTGACATGATACAGCTTTCGCTGTAGTTTCTGCATTTTGAGTTTAGGAGTTCCCCCTCTGCTCCTCTTTCTTCTGCTTCTTCACCCTGAAATAGTCCAAACCAATGTTTGATACCTCTCTGCAAATGAGGCTTTGTTGCAAGAGGCATAGCTGAATTTTTTCTTGCTATGTGTCATCCTTGCAATGTCATCATTTTGAATGCTAGAATGTATAGAACCATATAAATACCCATTAATATTCCATTCATCAGTCATGTTTTATTATGAGTAGATGTCATCATTGGGGTTGTTCAGTGAGTTCTTTGGGGGTTTTTGGTCTATTTGTCAGGGATGGCTTGTTACTGAGAACCAAGACTGAAGATATGATAGCCCAGATTCACACTAACCTTCTGGGAACAATGTTGACATGTAAAGCTGCTGTAAAAAGTATGATTCAACAACAAGGAGGTGCTATTGTCAATATAGGTAAGGTGTTTGTCTAATCCAGTGGAATTCTATGTAATAGTTTTCTAGAAAGGTTTAGCAGGTGTAAGTTGAGCATTTTCTTTGTATTTAGACATTCTATATTTAGCATTTCTTTATGAATGCTTGTTCTTTTGTGTAATTTCAGCAACTTCTAAATGCAAAACCAGCTTGTTTCACTAATAAACACCTCAGAGTTTATATTTTATTGAAAAAAGAATTTTACCATTCTTTATCAGCTTTTTCAGTATGTAAATCCACCAGCTGCTAGTTACTAACTAACAATCAAATAGGTACAGTTGGTTTCTTTTTTTTTTTTTCTGTGCAAGGGTATTTTTTTAGAAAGCTCTTCATTTTACTTTCCTGGTGCCTGTTAGCCAACATAGGTGTATGGATTCCACAAAAATCACAGGTAATTGAGGGGTTTGCTTATCCTAGCAATAGGCTATAAAGTGCATTTAGTAATATACTTTTAATTCCTTTTCTTTTAATTTCATTTTCCATTCCAAATTTAAAACTAAAGTGATAAAACTAGTGCAAGGTTTCAAATTAGTCATTTAATCTTTTCTTCTCTTTGATGTTTCTTTATTTTAGGAAGTACTGTAGGACTTAAAGGCAACTCTGGTCAAAGTGTATACAGTGCTACCAAAGCAGGATTAGTTGGATTTTCACGCTCTCTTGCTAAAGAAGTAGCAAAAAAGCATATTCGAGTCAACGTGGTTGCTCCAGGTTAGTTTTTGGGAAGTTCCTACATCCTTGACTGTTGCAATACATGATCATCAAGACTGCTGGATATTTGCTGTACTCTGAAAGTAACTTGAGACAAATTGCTATTATTTTTTTCAGCTTCTGTAAGTAAATGTTTTTAATCTCTTTTTTTTCAGTTTAAAGTATAACACATTCTTTTACAAAACCTTCAGTCTTTTTAAGGGAACACTGAGAAATTTGGAACAGTGTGTCTACCTGTTCCTCTATCCATTATTATATAATAAATGTCTTTTTTTCTTTGTTTCTCCTTCAAAACCTGCTGTCCTTGCAGATGGAAGGATTAGAACTAATTATAGACAGACAGCTACCTTCATCTCCTGCTGAAGAATGCTTATTTGTTATTAGAGAAACACGAAAGACCATGAGAAGCTGACATGAAAGCATCCCTGTCTATCTCTGTAATAAAGGAGGGAGTCTGGAAAGAAAGTTCTGTGAGGACAAGGCTGTGATTTCACAAGACGGATCTAGTCCAAGCAAACCACCACCCTTAAAGAAAAATCCCTTCTGTCTTTTCTGACTTTTTCCACTTGTAGCTGTGTATTCTGCTGCTCACCTTGTGCTAGCTCTGATGCCTTTCAGACCTCTACATAAACCAGTTC
The DNA here is from genome assembly GCA_013401315.1 of Balaeniceps rex. NCBI lineage: Eukaryota > Metazoa > Chordata > Aves > Pelecaniformes > Balaenicipitidae > Balaeniceps > Balaeniceps rex. Next base: position 18,288 of record VYZW01050530.1, read on the forward strand.
AGCTTGTGAACTAGGCAGGAAAAATACTTTTTATTGTTTAGTGAGTTGAGGAGCTCACTGAAGGGTCCAGAGCCATCATAAAGGGGCAGAGTTGTACAGTAGAAAGCTAAACCAAGACTTTCCATCCTTGGTGGCAGCTAGAAAGCAGATAAGATCAGCTCTTTATGAAGCTACAGCTTATGTGAAGAGAAGTGCAGCAGCGGGAAAACTGAATCTCACATAACTGAAAATTGTGAAGAGATGTCCTT
>VYZW01050530.1:23435-33633 GCA_013401315.1 Balaeniceps rex
AGAGAATAAATAAATTTTTTCCGAGGGCACTGAAGGTGAGGAAGGACAGCTGGTACTCCCATTTTTACTAGTCAAGTAGTAATACGTCAGTAACTTGGCTGCTGCCCATACCTGTCCTCAGTATTTTACAGGCAAAGCCTGGGTGATATATCTTGACCAGAAGCCAAATTTAAGAGACTAAAAATAATTTCCTCTTAGTGAGTTCTGACCCTAATTATTATTGTCCCTTTTTTTGTTGGGTAAGGGAACTGTCAAATGAGTTATTAGCAATGGCATTTTTAGTTTATATTTGTGATTAAAACCTGGAATAACACCTTCGGAAGAATCTCAGGGTGCTGCTAAGTAATTTTGTAAAAATGTTGCAATACATACAATGTTTTTATTACTGCTGTTGCTATAGGAGCAGACTGAAGTGTTGGTAGCCTTAAAGTCATATTTTTAAGAGACTTTTTTTTCCCTTCAAACTGGTAAATTAGAACTGAAAACTAGCTAAAAGCAGTAATCCATTTCAGCATTTACTGTGTACATCTACTCTTAAGAATATCTGTTTATCAGACTAGAGTTCTGTCTGGCCTGCTGTGATGTCTCAGACAGTGGAAGTAGGGAGGTAACGGATAGAGTGTGTGGCAATGTCTCCTTAGCAGACTCTTGTACTTCCAGTGACTTGTGATTGACATGTTTGAATCTGCCATTTGATCACTCTGGCTGAGGCCTGTGGGTTCTTACGTTTGATGAGACATTAAAACAACCCTCTTGTGTTGCTCTTGAATTTGTAGACCTCTATTGTATCCCGCCTGCCTCAGCTGTTTCTGTTTCAAACTGAAGAGTCGTATTTCTTTTAGTTGCTTGTTGCTGGGATGTTCTTTTGTACATCACGTCACGTCACCTTTGTTGTCCTTTACTTTTCCAGTTTTTCAAGGAGGGAGGAGCAGGTGGAACCGCTCACAGCATTCAGTGTGGATTTATCTGAAAGAAAATTAGGATGTTTTGTGTTTCATTTTATATCGCTTCCAAAAATAATGCCCAATTGTTTTGCTTTTTCCTAACCTTTACACTTATATGTTGAGAAGCTATATAAGAACAATAACTCAGCTATTGAATAATTAATGGTCAACTTGGAGTGCATTCCTTATATATGTATTTAGGACTGATTTTTTGTATTTTCCCCAGTGTGAATTGTTCTCATTTATCTACAGTGAATTTAGTCTGCTAGTTTTAACACCTATTTCCTCAGTGAAATGGTTCTCCAATTTTTAATTCCTTTATCCCTTTATTACTTTGAGTAACTTGGTGTTACTGGAACATAACATACTGTGGCCTTTAGAAATTGCTGTCTCAGAACCCTTACGAATAGGTTGCACTTTGCTAACCCCAGCATAGGTGCCTGTGGTGGTCTGTTGGCGATCCATGTCCTTAGGAAAGCACGACTGCTGATTCATAACCTTTCTCTTTTATCTTTAAACAATTTACTGATACGACAACTTCTTCTCTTGGCAGCACGACATCTTTAATGGTTTTTGGCAAGGGAATGTGTCAGATGCCTTTAGGAATTTCAAGTGTGCTGTATAAGATTTCCTTATTCTCATCTCTTTTTAGAAGAACTCTAAAATGTTTATCAAACATGACTTTCCTTTGCAAAAGCAACACTGACTTTCCTCAGTGTATTAATGCAGTTGTTTTCATGGCTTTAGGACAATTTCTGGCAGTTTGCTATGTACAGAAAAATATAATTAGTCTGTGCTTCCCTGGATCCCTCTGGAACCTCCTCTTAAAAAACAAGTGATCCTTCCACCCACAAAACTCCCAAAAGCTTCCTGTCACTTTTGTCAGCTTCCAGTCCTTTGATAATGAGGCAGTTTTAACCCAGAAGTTTCACGCTGCAGTTACTTGATTTCCTTTAGAATTTGGGAGTGATAGCCTCCAGGCCTGGCCATTTGTCACTCTTTCCTCTGTAACTTCTTCTGATGTTTTGCTCCAAGGGGTAACACCTTCAATGAGTTGCTTGTAGAGGTTCTGCTCAAGTTCCTGTGTGGTACCAAAAACCAATTTAGGATTTTGTTCAGTTAGGGGATTTTTTTTGTCTGTGGCCTTGCCTTCCCTCAGCACTTTGCTTTTTATTTTGATTATCTGCTTGGCTTACTGAGGCATGGTACCTGTTCCTAAGGTGGTGTTCAGTTTGTATGCACTTTTGCAAATTGTTCCTCTACACTCTGATCTGTCTGTAAATTTTACATTCAGCGACAGATTCTGTTTGACTGCTAAAGCTAGATTGCTGGTTTTATAAAGGTTGGCTTTTAAATTCTAGTAGCTTTTAATCCATGCCAGCTTCCCCCTCCCCACAAAAAATGTTTAATTTGGCGTGTGTATTTGAAGTCATCATACTGAAGTTCAGTGCATACAGTCTTAGTGTTGTCTTCAAGCATTGCATCTTAATTTTTTTGACTCTTCTTTTTGGTTTTATTTTAGCATATTTCCTTATTTTATGTTGTTCTTTTTTTATGGAAGTCTGCAGTAGTGGACTGTTGTCCTTATTAACAAAGTTGGTCAATATTCTTGCAGAAATAAAAGTTACCATCACAAAGCTAGTCTTTGAAAATGGCATTTTGACTTGGGTCTTGTGCGCTCCCAGGGACTGCAGCCAGAGTTGGGTGTCCCTGATTGACTGCATGAAAAAAAATATGTTAAAAAAGTGGTCTTGGTGTCTTCAGTGTGACGTTTATCCAACCTGCTGATAATTGCCATCTTTCATTACAGTTACATTACTGGCTTTATAGTCCTTGGATGTCATAGCTACTGCCATCATCTTAATTGTGTGGATACTACTGCTGTCTAACAACAGAGTTTACCTTATTAGGCCTGTCAATCCATATTTGATTTGATGAGTTAATATATTGATATTTAGTTTGATTACTGTCATATATATTTTGTATCAATATCTTTCTTATTTGTCTTGCTTCCATCATATTTCTGGTATGCTTGTTGTATGTCACTGTCCTTGATTAAAAACAGACGTTTGGGTTTGAGTGTGTTATGGTGTGATAACCCAGGAAGAGATTTCATTTTGGCCTCCTGAGGGCAGTCTATCCTAAGGCATTGTTACATTGGGAATGGTTTGGTTAGTATGTCTATATAGTTTTAGGGAAGTGGAGTTGCCTGTGTAGATGTAAAGTTGATAGCTGGTATTGCCGTTAACAGTTTTGTAAAATCCAGATCCATGTGTCCTGAGCTATTTGGGGATGTAAGGCATGATATTTAAAGATGGAAAGGATTTCAATATTGAGTTCAGTGAAATTTGGATAGAAAGTGGATATCTAAATCCGACCTTTCAAAATCTCTTTGTTACATTATTATCTACTTTTAAAACATACACTGTAATGATTATCTATTGCTGTTAGACAAATTTTCCTCCTCTGATGTGTGGCATAGTGTGAGCGCTTGTATTGGGTGAAACTGAAACATGTATTGCCTGTTGCAATTATGTGACTTTTTTTTTTCTTTTTGAAGCATAGTGTAGTTTGTTTAAGTAAAGCTAATGAAAACTTTTCAAGGCCAGGTATGCCATCTTAATTCAGGTGATCAGTCAGTGTTTGAAAAGACAGGGCAATTGCAGTGGTGGAGAGAAGTCTCCAAAGAGCCTTGGCTCTGCTGAAGCCCAAGAGTACATTTTATTTTCACCCACACATTATGTTAAATTTGAGACCACGTGCTGAAGGGTCCCTTTTGCTGTAGATGTGTCTACTGAGTGAGTAACAAATATTACCTGTGCCTTGCCAGACATCAGCGTGACTATGAGCACAATAACTGTGCTAGTATTTTATGCTTTTATTTTTCATATTAACAGCTCATGTCTGTTAAGATCTGGGATATTTTTTATTCATTTCGTATAAGAAAATACAACATTGAAACCTACAATCGTGTCTTTTTCACTCTTTAAATACATCAGATCCAATTCTACTATTTTTTTCCTCCTTTTTTTCTTTCATGTACTTCACCATTATAGTCTCATATTCTGAAGCAAAAATTAATCTTTCTGTCATAGTTGTTAAACCTAAAATTGCTTTGGCTACTTGGAGATCTGGTAACAAATTGCCAGTTTGGGTACGATGATGTCAAACATGTTGAGACAATATACAAGGAAAACCCATGAAATCTTCCGTGGTATCATTATACCCACATTGGGATGATGTCGGTGGGCCCCTGGGGGGCAGATGTCACTGAGTTAACACTGTCTGAGCCAGTGGAGCTGCGTGGATGTTGCTCACCATTTCCCAGGCTGCTGGCTGATGCTGCTGAGGTGGCCTTGCACGCGTAGCCTGTTGACAGGTTTGAAATTGCTGTGTTATTTTGAACAATTTGTTTAGCAATAACTGTGAGCTGATTATATGGTGTTGCTGAAGCATGTTAGCAAAGCAGTTTGATGTTCTGCAAATTCTAATTTGCAGATCTCCCAGCTCTGTGCTTCTAATGCTAAATGCACTAAAAGTACACGTTGCACCTATGTGTTGGAGGCTGTATTGTAAACACATCTCCACCCATATGTTGAAGACCTGTTAAAAGCTCTAGGTTACAGTGGTTTACTTCCTGCTGCTGCCAGTCTGGTTTTTCATCCTATTTTTTTCAGGTAGTTGGTAGATTTCTCCTGAAAACCTCCTGCAACCCTAGAGAAAAGAAACAATACAGTCATTGCATATGTTTTGTATAGATGCCATTTAGTGTGCATATATGATTTTTGATGGTGAGAGGGTTCTGCCAGCAGTAGACTGGAACTGCATCCATTCTCTGCAGGTTCTTGTAGCTCTTTTGTTGGAAGGCATATAAAATGGAGAGCACCTGTAGTTTTATAGTTCACCATAATTTTCAGGGCACCAGAGTGGAGGTCATGCTAAGCTTTCTGCTATGCAGTGAAGCCGTATTTAGTTGATCTGTAAATATTAGATTAGCAAGGGTAATTTACTACATCGTTTTGCAAAGCTTACTAAGTTTTCTGTAAAATCTTTGTTTCTGTTAGCACCGTGATGCCTTTCTTCCTAATGCTGTATTATCTGGCTTCCAGTAATGCTTATCATGTGCCTGTATCTCTCATTGATGAATTAAAGTGGTGTCTTTCTGTTTGGGGGAGAACCAAATGTATGAGATTATTAATATGTGAGGTGAGTTTTGTTGAAAAGAAATGATTTATTCAGACGTATTCAGCTGAAGCTGTCCACGAAGAGCTACTTGCATTGCCAAAGTAATAACCTCAGTTTTGTCTGTAAAAAGAACTCATCTGAGCTCCCCTTACTGTATTATCCTTTGTAATTAGGAACAATATTTCTGCTGTACTAACGGCTGATTAATGCTCTGCTATGTCAGCTTCCTCTGACTTCCACATGGAGCTCAGCCACACTTACTGGGAGTTCTGTCCTGAATTCTGACTTGACGTCTTCCAGAAGAAGCCCGGGCAAATCCGAACTCTGAAGTGAGGGCAGTGGAGACACACTGATCATCAACATTTTTTTCCCCCCACTTAAGGTGCTGTGTTCTTTTGGCTTTGCCTTAGGCTTGGATGCCACTTGCTCTGGGCAAAGACAGATCACTGATGTCTTAGTCCTTGGAATTAGTGATTGGGAACACTGTGACACTCCATCTCCGCTTTTAAGCATGTATAGGCTGACCTGAAAGTCATTTTTTTAGAATGACAGTTAGTAGCAGTGGCTGTGCCTTTTCTTATAACCATTTTTATATGTTGCAAGAAAACACTAATAATCACAAATAAAAACTTTGTTCTGCTTTTGTGAAGTGGGTGGTTTAATGGATTTGCTGCTCAGAAAAAGCTTAAAAATAATTTAAAAATTACTTCATTCTTCTATTAAAATTTTTAACTGTGTTATGCTTTTCAAATACAGGACTTTGAGGGAAACAACTAACAGCCTATTTTAGATTTGGAGATCTGCATTATGTAATTACACTTTTTTTTTTCCTAGTGGAAAGTAGATCTGGAACTTTCTTGAAATTCTGAAAATTTGAAATTCTGACTGAATTCAACTGAAATTCTTGAAAGCTGCTGCTGTTCCATACCTGAAATGACATCATTCACATACAGTTCAAGATCTTTGGATTTACTAACAGTTGAGCTGATAGAAGAATTACATTTGATTTAAGGTTTTCATTTATTATACATTATTAAACATGAATTAGTAAATGATCAGAGTTTGTACAGCTGAAGTTAATACAGAATTTAAGAAAGATAAAACTTCTATTGTAGATTAACAGTATATTATAAAAATGTGCAGTGAATCTGGTTCTGAAGTATGGTAGGAGGAAGTGAGTTAATATATTAATAAACAGAATTGTGCATTATACTATAGAATAGCGTGGCAAAACGGGTTTTCTTTTAGACAGGCCCTTTCCTACAAATGACTCCAGCAGTTGCTCAGACAAACGCTGCAGGTAAAAGCCATCTCCAAAATCCACTCGTTCGTAATCTGCAAGAGTAGAGGTGTGTTGCCCGTTGTATGGGAAGTCTTACCTTACGAGGCATTTTCAACACCTTTTGCAGTAGCTTGGAAAGGTCCTGTCATTGGCAATGTGTTTTTGTACCATCCATTCTTCTTTGTAGAAACATTCTGTGATGTCTGGGCCAAGAATTGGCCAAGAAAAGCTTGACAATATATTTAGTTGTGTGTTTAACGGAACAGTTTCAGGGGGAAAAAAACCCCAAACCCTAATCCATTCAGTGTGATGAGATTTGTAGAGCTCCTGCTGTAAATGATGTAATCATTCTGAGTAGTGGCCGTGTGCTGTAACTTTTTGTCTCCTTTCTTGTTCAGCAGCTGTTTGTGGACTGCTTGCGCTACTACAGAACTAGAAAGTGACAGTGGTTGCAAGACTTGGCCCTTCCCCAGGGTTTACCTGTTGCACTGCAGTTGTTCTATAAAGCAAAAAATTTCTCCTTCTTGGTGGTGTTGGGCTGAAGTTCATTCGTCTTCCTCCTCTGGATACCTCTGAAATCGTGGCTGTACAGGTACTGTTGCTTGTAGCCTGGCTTTTTTGCTCTAAGCGTGAGTTGAGCATTATGTTCCAAACTGTGACATTTTGATTAGAGATTCAGTGCAGTACGAGGTTATTTTATGTATTCATCACTTTTGTAAAAGGATGCAAATTGTGGCTTAATTCTGAATTAGAGTCGCAAGCTTTAAGACATGTTAAAGAATACTGTGTGCTCTCTGGAATAGATTGTAAATTTCTTGGGGCAGGAGCTGTGTCTTCACCTGCCTGATGTGTCTTATGTGCTCATGGTTCTATTCAAACAGAGGAACTGTGCAGGGGGAGTGCTTTTTCTTTTAGCCAGTTCAGGAGAACGAGCTGAATGTCAGCAAATTCTGCCCCTTGCACGTACAGCTGAATTGTGAGGCAGTGCATCTGGTCTGTTGTCGACGTGCATAATCTGTGCAGGCGTTTCCAGTCCATGCGTTAATCCATCTATACTACATGGTGTGGGTTTGGCAGCTGGGTCGTACAGCCAGAGCATGCAGCTGATCCCCTCAGCATCATGACGTGATGGATAATATGATCTCATGAAGTATGTACTTACATATTAAATCCATTTGGGCTGCTTGCAGAGATAAGGATGTAGTTGTCCATGTGTGGGGAATCAAGGCATTCGTTAGCATAAAACCTAAGTGAATCAAAGTGGTCTTTGAAAGTGGTCATGTAGAAAGAAACTATTCTCTGTAAGCTAGGGTCTCACACTGGACTGTAGTTCGGTTTTGATCCCCAACCCCCAGTTGGCTGAGATGGAAAAAGATTGCGTATGTTAACTAGTTGTTGCTGTGGTCGCGAAGTTGCAGGATAAAGGCATTGTGTGTTAAGGTACACCGCCAGCTGAAAAAACCTTGATGCGTGTGGAATTTTGCACCTCACAGTTGGTGCTCTTGACAGAGGTTTCTGTTGACATCCTGGATGTAGCTGCATCGAGTCTTTGATTGCTTTGAGTACTGATGAGCTTCCTAAATAACTTGAAGTCTTCCCACAGCTAAACCTGAAGCCTTACAAAAAGTTAGCACTTATCTTTTTAGTCCTATAAAATGATAAAAGTACACTTTCCGGTCATAGTCTATCTTTGGAGTTTGTGGAGGGAGATTAAACTTCTGAAAGTTACTTTGATGCTTCCAAGAATCTCAGATTTTTGGCTTGAAAAGTATGTCGTTTTCTTGTGCTTGTATCTCTGAATTTGTAAACCCAAACAGTCCCAGTAACTAAGTAACAGCACAGCTGAATGTTTTCATAAAAACAACTTTGCTGCTTAGAGATGTGATTTACTACTTAAGTGTGTGTCTGTACATATATACAGAGGCAAAAAGTGATGATGACCTCATCTTAAACCAGCTCACAAGAGCAATCTCAGTTTTTTCGTCTCTAAGCCAAAGACAAATTTACTGCAAGCAGACAGAACTCCATTGACTGCGGTTGCAGTATCACCAGTAATGTCAGTACTCACTTAATTGCTGAGATAATTCTCTTTGTAGCAATCAGTGCTTGAAATGTAAACCTAAAAGAAAAAATTTATTATCGTGCATCTTTCCTGGTATCTTTGCACAAAAAGGAAAGGAGGAGAAGCTAGTTAATATTCAGGATTCTACAAGTAAATCTTAACATTTTATTTTTTTAATTCTGATATTGCCTTGTTAGAAGACTCTTCTTAAACAAATTTAACAGCACTTGGACCATGCCCTTTACTTAGAATCAGTTGTAAGCAATGTCATTGCAATTACTAGACACTAAAAATCAACCTGCATATTTTCTAACCTATGAAAAAAAAAGCATCTTCAAGTATTTTTCTTTGGCACAAGTTTCTCGGAATTTTTGGGTCGTGTTCCTTTGTTTTGCTTAAACAAGATTCTGGGTGTCACAAGCAGAATGTTCTGATAAATTCTAGTCATTGTTAGATGCTGCATACAGCCCTCATTTCATCTGTATTCAGAATATTTAAAATTTCTAAATCTTACACTTGCATGCTTCTACCAAAACAGTTAATAGTCTTTACCAGAAGGAAAACTTTCTATTTGTGTAATATTTATTGATGTTAAACCCACATTATATCAGCACAACAATCCAAAGTAATGATAATACATTTTTTTATAAATACAAATAAAAGGTGGCAAAATAATGCTAGTGAAGCTAAAGAAAAAAGTAAATTAGCATGTCACAGTTGAGGAAAAATTTGGCAAATGATATGACATACTTCTTCTAGAATAGAGTCAGATTATTCCCAGATGACAGACTATGACGTTAATCTAGATTAACGATCCCCATAACTGGTCATATCCTGCACCAGAATAGTACTACCTTATGTGCTAAAGTTTATTAGTCACTAAAAAACAAAACAAACTTTGTGTACTTACAAAGCAATACACGTATAGCAGTAATGCAATATATGGTGTACACAATTACAAAATTAAAAAAAAAAACCCTAAGTACAGGACTTCTGAATAACTGAACTGAGATAAAAGATTTCAACACTTTTATTATAAATAATGAAAGATACCATATATGTGCTTCATATAAGGAATACAGTGTTTTCCTTTCATAGCAAAGTATCATAGCTCGTACCATCAAATGCTCATTTTTCTTGTCAGGCCCAGTCATTCTTCCATCCCTCCCTCCCCTTCATCTGAAATTCATTTGGTTCCAATTTAAAACAACCCAGTCAGGTCTGACGTAGGTGGGGCTCCAGTTTGATGTGGATTTGCCTTGCATTCTGAAAGTAGCCTTCAGGCTTTTCGTCTACGGCGCACAGACTCTACCCATTAAAAGAGCTGTCATTGGCCTACAGTCAGGAGAAGAAAAAAATAAAATCTACCAGAGACACGTGCTAATGTTAAGAAAAAAAAAAAAAAGCACAAATTTGATGTTGTTTTTGTCCATCTTCATTTTCTACCTCCTCAGATCTGCAAGCTTATCACCTGTGGTGTATACTTGTCANGCATTGCCATTTTGGAACTATAGATAACCATACATTCTAATTTTCTTTGTGATCTAATGGCCTCAAATAAAACATCTGGCACCATTAAGGTTGCGTAGCATCTACCTACTGCTTACGAAGGCATGTAGTGATAGATAGTGTTCTCTTCTGAAAAACCTGTCTCTCAGATGTATTTTGGCCTTTATGAAAAGGGCTATTCGTAAGAGCTGAAGCAACTTAGGTATAAGGAACTGG
>VYZW01050530.1:33984-47138 GCA_013401315.1 Balaeniceps rex
TATAAGGAACTGGTGAGTGTGATTCATTGTGCAACGTGTACATTTCTATTAATAATCTATCTAGTCTTCTAATTTGGTATAATGAATAAGGAATATATGGTTATTGTGTTTGTTGTTTATCTTTTGTACTCGAAGGTGTCTGCCTTTGCATAAAGTGACATAGGAGTATCATTGGTCAAGGCAATGGCTTTCAGTGTTTCTGCTTTGAAAGAAAATGATGGAAGCGACCGCTGGATCTACAGATCATCACTCTCTACCAAGCCAGATTGCATTGTCAGGTGGACTGGATTTGCTTCAGGCTGGAAAGCTGCTTTGATGTCTAGTCCTTGGTCGCAAAGTGCAGCATATCGGCTGGCTGAGGGCCGCACCTTCTTTGGCTTGGTCGTCTGAGGTGGTTGTTGCCACTGAACTACAGATTAAAAAGCAAAGAAAAAAACGTTAGCCATCTTGAGCTGTGCAACAAAGTGTACCAGATGCACAATCAACCCTTTGTAAAAGAGAGCAGAAAACCATTATATCAAAGGTAAGTTTGTTTCATTTCTTGGTGGTTTTTTTTTATTTTCTTTTCCTCAGCATCTAGTTTCACCTTCAAATGTGGTAAGTAAAAACAATAGTGTCTGTGTGTGTTACTTTGCCTTTTTGGCTTTGCTTTCTACCTTTCCTCGTGTCACTGAGGAGGGTGTCACGGCCAGGGGGTTGTTTCTGTGCACTAATATTAGAGTGACAGGCCTGTTCAAGGGTTGGTTGTGTATAAAAGGAGATCATCTGGTTGCCATTGCCACCCCCTGTATGCTGAAGAATGCTGAGCCAAGTCTTTAATTCACCACTAAGTCCCACTACCACCACCACTACCCCAGAAACCAATCCTTTGTCATTCCAATCTCTCCCCTTCCCCTCTGCCTACCCTCCTTAATTCTTGTTTTATGAGAAGACTGGTAAGAGTTTGGTTTAAGAAAACATTTACTACGTAAGGGGCTGCTTTGGAACAAACGGAATAATTAAGCAGAAAGCCATAAAAACATCTGCTACGCTTCTGGTAGCTGTCACAGGTGTATTACAGGCTAATATACAAAAGAATACAAAAGGTTAAGGAAGTGCTAGCAGAGCAATAGTAATAATGATCCACAAAATAATGTAATCATGCTGTTATCTGTTGTTAATCAGCTATATTTAATATACTAAGCAAAAACAGAAAGCATGCATGCTTGTTTTGCTTTAGGTATCTGAAAGATGGCGAAATGTACTTTGACAGAGCATTTGTTGTCTTGATGTGGATCGTTATTATTGAGGACAAACTATAAACAAAAGAAAGAGAGACCAATGTAAACCATTCTGTGAATAAACTGAAACTTGTAGAACTGTTGCTTTTGGGGGGATTAATGTGATCCTGAAAATTGGAGTCACTTACTGTAAACGTCCAACCTGGCAGTGCAAGACACGATCCCAGCCTCATTCTTAGCTGAAACAGTATACCAGCCAGCATCCTCCTTGGCAGCTCCCTGAATAAGCAGGCAAATGTAGCCGAAGTTATCCTGGTGCATGCTAAACAAAAGAAAAGTAGAAAATGACTGTTTAAATTGCAAACAGCGTAGGCTATTTTTAAATGTAAACAGACCCAGTCCTAATTACAGATTAATTATAGTCCACTTTTAATTAATATGGAACTTCCTCTGAAATCAGCAAGTGGAAAATAAAACCTTGAGTATGCCTGACAATTTGGCAGTTTAATGTCCTGTATTGAAAACTAAGAAGCAAAAATGCTAAAGTAACTTCTCTTTCACAATTACAGATTAAGACATCCAGAAATCCAATTTAAGTAGTAGGGACACCAGAACTTACCCAGACTTTTTGGGGAAAGGATAAAAAACTTGATGAACAAGGTACTGAAACACTCTTAGTTATTTAGGACAGCAATAATTTATTACAGCGCCGTATCAGTAATGAGTTCCTTTTCTTGCAATATATCATGAGTTTGCTTTTGAACATCCGTACAAAATGTTATAAATATTGAAGACAAGTTTATAGATCTTAGAATATAAAAAAAATTGAATCTTAGTTGCTTAACTACACGGCAGAGTTATGGATCAATGTTTCTGCTGAGAAGCAGATGGCTTTACTTCAGAGCCTAGGTTTTCACCAGTAAATTTCTGTAAGTCTTAGTTCTAGAAGAGAAAAACTATTTCTCCATGTGCTTGAAGTGCAAAGACAGTTGTTTAAGTTCAAGGCTGGAAAACAGAACTAACATTTTAATTCTGGCTCGGCCATCAGGCAGGCTGTAAGTTTGAGTAAACATGATAAATTATTACGATAGCTAGTGAATATTTATGAGCTGCTGTTCACACAAAGCATTCTTAAGATCTCCTAGGCTTTCATTTGTGTTACAGGATAAATCGCCCTCGAAGCTGTACATGGGCAGATGATTCTAAGGCAGTCTAACCTCACTCGGTCAGTGTTGTATGTGAGCGACTCGTTCTCTTTCTTCCAGAATATCTGAGGAGATGGCTCCCCCGAGATTCGACACTCCAGTCGCACTGGGAATCCCTCGGTCACACCTGTGTTTTGTAGCTTCTCTATAAACACAGGTGCTTTGTGTAATTCCTTAGCTGTGAAAATAAAATAAAGATTGCAGTCATGTCGACACTAGTCTATGCAAACGCAGCCTTTCTTTCAGCAATATGCTGAATACCAATACTGAAAAATCTAAGTGCCAGGAAACTTAAGTGTTGTTGTCATTAATCACAACGTCCAGTCCTGGTTCAGCTGAAGAGAACAGTCCCATTGGTATTTTAATAGGGAGAAAGTGAGCGCTAATAGAGCTGAGTGGTTTCCCCCAACTCCCCGAAAGAAGTGAAGTGTGGAGCATGGAGACTCCATAAACTGGCTGCGCAATGCTTGTTGAACAGTGCTCCTTCATACTCCATAAAAGGATGGGCTTTTAATTACAGAAGGAACTGCTCTACCAGAAGGCTGGAATGGCGTTAGTCTAATATGCTGTGAAACACACAAATCATGTTGTACTAGCTACCCGTTGGTAGATCTGGGTCTGCACAAATTGCCATGAAAAACCCCGTTCAAAACCAGTCTGGTTTGTGGCCTCAACTGTGGCGACAGCCGTCTCTTCTTAACTGTGTGCACAGAGGTTACTTGCCAGTCAACTTATGCCACAACGTAACATAAATGTATCACCTATAACTATACTACAGTTCTGTTACTGCCAGGTTTCCTTTTCTTACCCCCTACCCCTCAACCGTCTCACCTGATGGCACTTATATTTTCTTTTTTCATGTTATCCTTACAGTGCTCAGTGTGGAAGCTTAGCACGAAGATGTTACCTGCAACAATGAGCTCCAGGCTGAATGTATTTTCACCAGCTCGATTGCTGGCAATACACGTGTAGATTCCAGCATCTCTGGCTGTGACTGGTTCTATGATCAAGGAGTGCACACCATTCTCGCGCACCAGCATTTTGTGAGAACTATCAGGACGAATTGGTCTTCCGTTAAGTTGCCAGCTTAAATCTGGAGTGGGTAATCCACTAACCTGAAGTGTAAACGGAATAATGGGAAATGGTCTTAGCCATACAAAATGCTGGAGAAGTCCCGACTTGCTACTTCAGAGAAGTTTCGTTTTGTTTGCTACTGCAGGTGTACCACAAGATTTAAAGATCTAATTCTGTCCTGAATTGCACGTTGACTCAGTTGTATTCATTTACTTACTTTCTGGCCGACTCCCTGAATTCCATGATGTCTTACAGGCGTGACTGAAAAAAGATCAGTGTCTAGATACGCTAGAAGCTAAATAATAATACATTGCAAAACAAAAGGCAGGGTGACACCTTTTGTCTTTTTTTATTGTTTGCTCTTCACATGGAACGAGAAGGTACTCCTTTCTAGGTTAACTTCTTGTGGAAAACTTGCAGACAAAAAGATGTTAGCTGACTAATTATTGAACTCTAAGTTCCATTCCACTTAGGTGTAACCTCGTGACAGCACCGCCTGCACCAGCTAACGCTTGGTCTGTGTGAACAAGTCTTGCACTTTTGAAAGCCGTGCCGTTTGCTGTGGGTCCTGCTTGAAAACAGATAGCTTCTCCCAAATATATCGGCGTAAAGTAAACAGCAGTCATCCAAGCCTTAATTAATTCTGCTAGGCAAAGTCATAAATCAAGATTATATTGTTTGAAACTTTAATGGGGGATCAAAACTCAAGTAGTAAAAGGAGTTAAAATGGAGAAGCACGCTGTCTTTATAGTGTGTGCTGCCTCCCTCCACACCCCGTCCAGCTGAATTCTGAAAATCAGTTTACTGTGAGCTGTAAGATTTGCCTGAAGCGCTTTCACTGGGGGGGAGGCAAACTTTTATTGTCAACTTGCTCATAAGCGGTGAGATTAATTAGCCTATTGACAGTCACTGAAACTGCCAATAGGTAAAATAGCTTTAAAAGCAAACTAGCTTGGGTTTTGAGTCAGCTGATGTCACAGGAAGGTTGCTGCTAGCTTTTGCATGATACTTGCCTTGCAGTCCATTCTGCATAGTTTTCCTTCTTGAACAGTCAGGTCTCCAGGAGCCTGCAGAAAATGAGGCCGGAAGAATCGTTCCTGAATTGGTTCATTTTCATCACCACTGTCCCTTGATCGAGATCGTGGTCTTAAAATAACATGAAATAAAGGTAAATTATTTTTTTTTCTCTGGTAAATCAGAAGAACCAAAATCACTTATAAGACTGCTTTGTATTTTAAATCACTTCTTTGACCTATACCATAATCACTCCATATTTACACACATAACACTGGTAGGATTTGGCTCAGACTGAGTTAATTATGATACTATAATTATTAATTACTTTCATTTAATTCACATGTTGTGGCAAAATATGATCTAGAAAACAATCTTGGTACAGAATAATTGCTCGCATTTATACACGATAGTATTTTTGGTTAGAGTTAGTCTTTAAATCACTGAAATACAAGTAAAAGAAGTTGGTAGGCCTTGGTATATAGCTTCAGTTCCCCATTGCTAGTGTCCTGCGCATTTAATCCCTTCGCTGTTGCCGGTTACACCGGAAGGTGCATGTATTGTTCCTTAATTATGTTGACCTTTCAGAAAATGACAGCAGCTAACAGCTAATTCCTCTCAGTTGAGAAGAGCCTTTTTACATCAGACTGACTTTTCATCTTCTCTTGTTCTGCACTACTGAAGACCATACAAGAAAATTCTGTGGATTGAAGTGCAATGGATATTTATCCCTTATTTAACAGGTTTTTTGTTTGAGATATTCTTGAATGTTTTCAAAGCCACCAAATTGTGGTGTCAAAACAACGAGAATTTTATTTGTGAGCAATAGGAAGAAAAACTTTGGTCGTTAAGTTGTTCTTCATAAAGGTACTACAAGAAGTTTAATAAAAAATAAAAAGAAGGAAAAATAACTCCTGTCCCCAGAAACAGTATCAATCACCTTAAGCTTCCACAACATCATTTAATCCATTTTCAACATTGGCTATTCTTGCCTGTTAATTTAATCTATCAACTCTTTTCCTAAGTGGTTCCTTGTTTAACTGGATTTTTTTCCAATTGCAGTTAGCATTATTGCATTTGTGCAATTTAGTAATCAAAGAAACTTGTAATTGAAACAGAATTTTAGATCAGTTTTTGTCCTTGCCTGATCAGCTCCAATGGCTTCCATTCTGAGCCAACTGCTGCCTCCAGTAACATCCTGTTGCAGCGAAGAGGAGCTATTCAAATATCCTCCTAGATAACTTTTATCAATGACGCTTTACACTGAAATTCTCTTTTTTTAATTCCATTTTCTGTTAACTCTTGCCCGTGTTTCTGTTTTGGCCAGGGCCTGCAGTGTACATGCTGCAGTACACGTGGCTATGCTGCATCTTCTACTGCCCAGGGGTGTTTCTTTAGGCTAAAATAATTCATAACCAAAAAAAGCTTAAAACCCCCAACAGTTACATTTGGAAAACAAGATGCTGTACTACTGTACGGAAGACAAACACTCTAACTGCACACTCTGTGCCACTGAGGTTAAGTTTAATTAGACTTGCTTGAATTTGGCTTGTTTTGTCCTCTGTTGTTGCCCTTCTCTCTGTTACTGCTCTGTTTGAATTCTGACCAGTCATCACTTTTGCTACAGTATTATCTGTCATAAATAGATAAATTTTGACTTTTTAATGATCGTCACAGGCTTCCCACCTCTGTAACAAAAGGCAAGTGTGGGGAGGGGGGAAATCTAGCCCATGCTGTTTATTAATGTAGGAACGGATACTGAAATGAGGAACGCGGACCAACACCTTTGCATGGGCTAAAAGCTAACGTAACCCTTCCCGTGCCTGAGTCTGGGTGTGAAGCACCCAGGTTGTTTTGCCACTTGAACAATGTGCCTAATGCTGCTTCAGTCGCTCCTGCGTTACAGCCCATAGGCAACTCTGGCTGGCGAGTTCCTGACCGGTTTTGCAGATGTACACGCCTCTCGTGCATGCAGCTGGGATGAAAGATGGATGGTAATAAAGAAAAAGCGTACTCCTATCTTTTGGTAATTAGTTTTGCAAGACCAACGAGAAGTGATGGTATCTAGTCAAGTGAGTGCTACGCAGTGCAAGCAACCCATGCAAAATCTGCCTTCCTAGTATTTACATGCATCCTGTTCAGATGCATGAAAAGGCAGCACTGGTCAAAACCAGGAGAAAAAAATTTGCACCAAATGAAATGGAAAACAAAAAGGTCGGGAGTTTGTGGCCAAAGATGTTTTCTTCTGATAGTACGTTCTTGAATCGTGAAAATGAAGTTTTCAAATCACACATTTGAAAGGAAACCTAAATCGGCATGCTGTTTACTCTCAGTCAGAAATAAATAATGCATTTCTTTTTACTGCTTTGTAAATTTACCCCTAAAATTGCAGGCTACTTTTAAGCCTTTACCTTGAGAGGAGAAACTAGGGTTATTTTAATTCTAAAACATTTTGTGGTTTTAAAGAAATAATTAAACGAATAGAGCCAAGTACTTCAGATGTCTAGGAATGACAAATTGCAATAGACTGGAATACCCTGGGATTAATTGAGGGTTCTTTAGAGTTGTGATGTGGGCATCAAATTGCAAAGAGTAGTTTCAGCAATATTGACATTGTGTACTAAATGTGTCCAGGGAGACTCCATGGGTTGGTGTGGCGCAACACACTAGGAATGTCAGCGAGCAAGAAGCTGGGGAAGACTTTATGACTGACCGTATGATAATGATCACTAATTTGGGATAAAGGAGATTAAGTTCAAATTAATCCTCTAACTGAGAGCAGGAGCAAGAGGAATATTTATTTTTTAGATCTTCCTTAAATCTTCTGCATTTTAAGATGATTTATTTGGGGCTCTGGCTGCAGTGCACCACAAGACAGCTTAGGTGCTACAGCGTTGAGCACCGTGTTGTCTAAGGGATTGAGCCAAAGCTTTGCACGTGTCAGACTGTTCAAAAGTCGTGTCATCCCCCCCCCGACCCAAGTAATGCTAAGAAGGTAATGTTTGCAAGCTAAGCAAATTTCAGAAAAATACGTTAAAAATGAAATAACCACTACAAAGTGTTTTAGAATGTCTGTGACGTAATGAGGATGACAAAAACCAGAGTTCTGCCAGAACACATTCTGAGAGAGATTAAAAAGACTTCAAGAAAAAGCCTGTCAGCAGTGTAACAAGTCATAAAGTTCATTAAGCTAATAATTACACTTGTTAAAAAAAAAAAAAAAGTTTTGTTGCTCTCAAGCAGAAAAGCTTACAGAAATAATATTGTAATGCCACAGGAGTATTACTTATCAAAAGTATATGGCAATATACGTGACACATACTATAGTAGATGGGGGAGGCCAATATTGTGGTACGTTACCTTAGGTTAAACCACGACAATTAGAAAAGCCGATGGTGGGAGTCTGTCTTAGGAAGGTTGTACATGCTCAAATTTCATCGGTCTCAGGGAGGACTGGATAGCAGGATGAGCCCTTCATGTATGGTAATTTTACAGGAAATAAGAATCCACAATAATTGCTCTAATTTTAATTAATTACAGTGCTGTATGGAAAGCTCTTATTTATAATTCATTACTCTACTGGACACCCAACCAAAACAACAGTGGCTGCCAGAGTGCTTGTCTCAATTAGAAAATAAAATACCAGCCGTAAGCAGCCTCAGACTTTGACTGCATTTGGAGAGATTGAAAAATGAGCCTCCCCCATTGTTACCCCAGGGTTCTGCCCGTTGCAGAGCGAGCAACCCACGTTTTATCCCTCAGAACGATGCAGAAGTGTCAGCTGCTCGCTGCTGTCCTGCCCATACCCATCTTCCTTTCTCCTGTCCCTGTTTTTAAAGATGTTTCCTCTTTCTCACTCCATGTGCACTGACTAATTCAGCTGAAACCTGACTCTTCATGGCAGCTTTTCCCTTCAGGGATTAACAGAGACTTTTCCTTTTTACCCATTATTTGCAGGCATCAAGTGCCGTATGCCAAACGGCCCCAGCTTTTGGGGGCTGTTCTCAGGCTGCAGTGACAGGGGGATTTCCCCTCCACAAGCAGCCCGAGCTTTGGTTTTAACAGGCCTAAATGCGAAGCGTTAGAGGGGGAGTTGGGAGGACACCTCGGTGCGGGATGGCAGGAAGCCCAGTTTGTTCCGTGCGGGAATGAGACTGACAAGGTCTTTTAAACAACCAACCTCGCTTCCTAAAACCTTCTAGTTCTCAGAGGGGGGAAGAGAGCCCGTTTTGCATGCAGCAGTTCTACAGTACATACGACTACCACTACTAATTGTTACAAGAATTATTTCTTTATTGCCCATTGACTATGTAATTACATCTATTCTATATATTACAACTGGGCCACGTTGAGATTCTATGGCCATTGTGATTACTAAGCAAAACACGTGCCTCGTCACAGCAGAAACCGGAACTGGAGCCCTCACGCTCCCTTGAAAGCAGTTCTGTTTGGGTAACCAAAATGAATTTTTTTGCATCATCTACAGCTGTCCAAGCTGTGCTAAGTCACCCCATAAATGCTTTGGGTAATGAAAAAAAAAGTATTTGAAGGGAAAATTCCCTTATATGGTCCAAAAGCATAAACCAAAGCTTCATATGTGAATAATTATAAACTCACCAATGATAAGTTTAATACTTTATTTCTGACTCATAATTCCTTATAAGAACCTGAACTGAAATCACCGAAATACTAAAATATTTCTAGTGTAAATCTAATAAACTTCTTTGGCATGCAGTTATTTCTGCTGTTTCTTTAAATGAATACTTATTAAAAGCTGCAGAACCTACAGGTTCCTGGTAGAATCCTAGTCAGGTGAGATGTTTTTAAAAAACCGTAAGTGACAAGACCCTTCCCAACAGCTGACAGTGTAATTTCAGATAAAGAGTAATTAGTGAACATCACAAGGAAAGGAAGAGGAGACAGGCAAAATTAAAGATCCTTAGAAGTCATGTCATTTCAGATTGCTTATACTTCTGAGTATGCAAGCTTTGCAGAAATTTTTAGGCAGCAGAAGTCACATTTATTCCTGAATGCCACACTTTTAACTTACCTTCTTACTTCACCTTCTTTATCTTTCCACAATAATTTTGCAACACACATACTATTAAAAGAGAAAAAAAAAAGAAAAGCATCAAGTACCTTCTTATATGAGGCTGACCAGAAGGTGACCAGGGACTGCGGCCTCTTTGATTTACAGCTTGAACCATCAGCCTGCCCGTGCAGCTTATTCTGCCCTGTTGTGATGATGGAGAGGAGGAGCATTAAAAGACTCAAAGCATGTAATGTTAATAAACGTTCAGCCTCATTTCTTTTTTGCCCACCCGTTACAGAGTCTGTAATACAAGCTCTTCTTTCACAAAGTCATAGAAAAACGTTTGTCAAGATGCCTTCTGATATTAAACTATTTTGTCAGCTTCCAATCTAACACAGGACAGACTGGAATAATTGTAACTATAACACAGTCGTGGGTGGCTGGAAGTTTTTCTTTTAAAAAAGATTATTAGTACCACTTGCAATTAAGTCCTTAAAACGGTATATTGACTAAGTTATGGATGTGGGTGGGAGGTTTCTCTCTGTATGGCAAGTGGACAGAAAGACAAGAACTAGTTCAAGATCTTGAAAATGGCACTTGGTAAGTGCTGGCGGTTAATGCCAGAGCTGCCACCTCCAAAGTGGATTGATCCACTTGATCTGGTGGAGCCACAGCTCAAAAAAATCCCATGACTGCAAAAACCAAAATAATTGTACGAGTACTCAGTGGGTCCTCTGTGCAGAGCGAGCCTGGTTTGGGGGGTAGGAATCGCACTGAAACACACAACTGTGCTGGTGGACATTGGAGAAGGTTCAGTCGCCTCCAGTTATTTTCAGCGAATGATAAATTAAACATGGGCTCTGTTGTGTTTGGTCCCTGTTTTTTGTTTTACTTTGTTTTTCAGAATACGGGTTGTCCACCACAAGCACGAGTGGTAACAAATTTGGGATGGGACTGCCTGCAGCCAGAACTGCTGACATCCAGGACTCTGTAGAATTCACCATGTAAGGGGTGGTATCAATAAATATACACAACAGATACGAATATAAAAGCTATGTATAAAAATAATACTGTAGTAAAAGGTTATATAGTTCTACATAGCAATGTAATAATAACATTATTATTATAGTTTTAAACAGCTCTCTGATAAATGTATACATGGACATTTGCCTCTCTGCCCCCAGGACTGGTAGCAGTGAGGCACCATCCACATCAGCTTTGCAGCGCATTTCAGTTCTAAGCTGTGAGCTCCACACTCAAGCCTGCCAGCATAAAAGCGACAAATACGTTTGTCACAGTAATTCGGGGGCTGCAAATAGCCGTTCATTAACAACTGGCCAAAGCCCGTCGAAAAACCATTTCACCGGGGTCACAAGCAGCCTTCAAATGGCAATGACCTTTGTGTTGCTGCTGGACTGTTAGAAATGAAGTCGCTGCGTCCTGCTTTTATTCCCATGACCCATTTAATCCACAAGAAAAATACTTGCTTTAAAATAAGCCATTGTGCATGACCTGCAGCAATTTCTTAAGCAAAAGCTTTTTTTTGTGTTACAAGGCCATGAAAGACATCTGGAACAAATACATTTCTATTTTAAGCACCACTGCATATTAATCTTTTTCTGGCAGGTGATGAATTCACACATTTTGGGATAATTTCTGCGTATCTCAGTACATGAAGGCATCACAAATAGAAACACAAAGAACAGTAAGGAATTTGGATAGGGAAGAACAAGCAGGAAGCCAAAGATTTGGAAGAGTCATGGGATGAATGGGAAGGAAGTGATGAATGGGAAGTAATTCATGAGAAGACAGCCTAGAAAATAAGGGCAATCCAGACTGAGGACTGTGGGTGCATGGTGCGAAGAAGTGGAGAGAATAGGGTAAAAGGAAAGAAGGTGAAAATAAGGACCCCACTTGAGCCCACACAAACAGCTTGTGGGAAGAGCTCAGTTAGCGGACGCAACCTGTAACTAAAGGCCTAAAATGGGCAAGGCTTTGTGCTGGTCTAGGCCCGGGGTCAGTTTGCTCTGGATTAAGTTATATGGCAAATTTTACTGCAAACCCCGAAGGCATGCTGGAACCTTAATTCCAGATCGCTGCACTTTTTACATCACAGGCACTGGTGCCTGCTGTGTTAACTACCACAGATGGTTTCCAAGGTGTGTCACCAAGTCACTACACACATAAATCCTGTAATATTAGTCCACATCCCAAGATGGCATAAACTGGCAGGGCTTTAATGTGCTGAATCCTTTGCTTTAATAAAATCAATTTCTATCAACTAAGAATATGCCTTTTTGCTTGGTAGTTTGGTGGTTCCAATAGCAATGACCAAAACACAGCAACAGCCTAGCAAATACCTACCAGTCCCTCAGAATCCTGATGTAGGCTCCCATTGTATTTCGCTTTTCTTAAGGAAAGGTTGCCAAATTTGCGTGAGTTTGTGATAGCTTGGAGATGTGGACAACTTTCCATTAGAATTGAGGAGGCTGTGCCAAAATTATTTCCACTCGGGATGACTTAAAAGAATTGGAATCCAGATCTTTGAGTGTGAAAGGCTCGTACATTAACTCAGAGCCCTCCTTTGCCTCTGTTGCACTGTTAAACGCATAGTAAAAGCAAGCAATGGTGGAAGAGGTAAGTGCGTTTGCCTGGGAATTACACAGTGAAGAAAGAATAGAATGGGCTTAGTGAAACAGACAGATGTTTTGTTTAGGGGAGCCAGAGGAGGATGCTTCTGGTTCTTCTCCAAAGAGAGGGGAAAAAGCACAGATGCAGAATTTTATCATTTAACAAAACTGCTTTTTCAATCCCCAAACTAGGAACAATACAAACCCAGCTCATTTTAGTGCATCTGAAAACCCACTAACAAACTAGTGTCATCAAGGACCAGAGCTGATAACCTAGGTCACTGTTGTGTCATTGAATGAGTATTATCCAGAAAAACAAATGCTAAAAAGCAGGCCCTAAAGTTTCAGGGACAGAATACAGTGCCCAAGCACAAAGGCAGTGTAGTCACCAAGTTCTCTAAGATTTTGGATCACGTAGTAACACTACATAGGGAAACTCTGTACGTGCACTAACCCAACACTTACAGGAGGATGAACAGGATTTGCTTCCTACGTTGAGCATGTAAATATTTATTTCTCATTTTTAAACCTGCTGTGAATTTCCACAATTTAAATGGTAGCAAGTGTTATAACACAATAGTCATCTGTGTGTAAAAGCTCCCAGCTTGAAGAATTCCCTCGGCCTTACGCTGTTTCTTTATTTCTGTTATTTGTGTATGGAGAAATAACGTTTCAACCACCTAGATTTAAGCACTGCAATTTGTAGAATCTAGCTTAAAACTGCTGTTTGTGTGTCGTCCATGTGTATAATCCCATACATTCACAAGCACGCTGCAATACGAGCAGGACTGACAAAGAGCAAGGCAAAAATGGCAGTGTCATGCTAAGTAACCTAGCAACATTCATAACAGAGCACAACACGCCTGCTTAGATTAAACTCTGTCTCAGCGATACAGTTTGTTATTTTACAGTGTGATTCTACTTGCAGGCCTGGTCTTAGCAAGATATTTGGTGCTACAGAAGAAAATAAATATTTACA
>VYZW01050538.1:0-27471 GCA_013401315.1 Balaeniceps rex
ATATTTAGTCTTAAATAGAATTAAAGATGGAAAAATCAGCTCCCAAGCCAGGTGATACCAGTCACATGTGAGGAGACCCCATTCTAAATTACAGTGTGCCAAAAGCTGACTTCAGGGTTTCATCTTACTGGACATGCTTGTGCTAGGAGTCAGACAGAAAACTGAATGAATCATTACCTCTGCATTAGGTACTACGAGCATTAAAATGGTGTAATACTATTACAAGAGTAACAAAGAACCTTAAAAATCAGGTTTTGAATGTTAATAGTAATAATTCCTCAGACTAAATATGAGAAAGTTGCAGTTTTACAATTTAGAAAAAAAAAATCTGTGTGTCTAAATGAGATTTATCTTTCAAAAGTACTTGAAACTGTCGGGATCCATGCCATTGTCCCTCATGCTACAGAAGGGCTTGATTGATCCTAAAATAAATGTGAGTGTCACACAAAGACCTCTTCAAGTGACAAATATTTTCTAAAAACATTTACAACTATTCCAGAGCCCATGTAAATTTGGCTGGGGTCTCAATGAAGAAGCTCTCCTTAGATAAGTGACAGCAGTTTTCTAGAAAACTTCCAACATCTTAGATCTCTAACTACTGACTTCTCTTAAGAGTGTAATATATCCTTCAGGGTCTAATTCCAGTTCTCAACAATAAATTGATCTTTTTTAAAAAAAAAAAACATATCATCATCATCTTACTGTGGACTTTTAGGTTCATACCTGCTGGACTTTTAGGTTTCTACCTGCGTCATACTGGTGTCGGTACATTGATGCATTCTGGTTGATGAAGCCTCACTGCCACAACAGCAGTGTGGAAATGCTGTGTGTTAAAGCTATGCATCAGCAGGTACATGACTTGAAATGAAAAAGGCTGTGTTTTCCCCTGGTCTCACAGTGAGAGAAAGTGAAGAGAAACAACCCAAGGTTCCCCAGCAAGTACTGCGTGAAAAGATTTCGTGAAAAGTACTAATTGCACAGAAGGTAGAAAGCTAAAGCTCCCTGCTTGGGTTGCTATAGCAGCTGCCCTCCAAAGCTTTTTGTGTTATCCATGAGGAGAAAGGTGGAGGGTGTGTGCTTTGGAAGAGCATTTGTATCTGCAGGAAAAGATTTTCATGACTGCAGCTGAATCATAGAAGTCTACTGACTACTGAAAGACTGGGGAAGCTACAGCTCCTGAAATAAGAGCATGGTTGTATATGCTGGCCCTGTCTGCTGTTTGTCAGTTAGACTAAAATAAACATAATGACTTATTTGTCTGTGTGGGGTGTTTGTTTTTTTAAATAAGCTTTTCAAAACAAGAAAAAAGAACACCTCTCTCACCCTAATTTTGAATTGGTACTTTCTGCTATGGCATAGGATTGATGGTTAGAAAGACTGCAGAGGGGATCTGTGCTAGCATCTCGCTGGGTAGACAGGATGCAAAGAGCTGTTGTTTCACCTCCTTTTATTCCTCTTAATACACCAGTGCCTACACAGTTATGTTTAGCAAGACAATTTTGTTCTCCTCAAATTCTAATCAGGCAGCTAAGAGTGTGGACACGTAACTTACTGCAAGAGGGTCTTCTGTAGGTAGGCATTGCTGAACCGCAGCCACTGTGAGCAATGGGGCAATGGGAGAGGTTACAGTTCCGGTTGTTCGCAGAAGCACAGGTGATTACGGATGGACGGTTCTAGTATGGAAGAAAAAAGAAAACTGTTGCTCACTAAGGCAATCAGCCAGAACCATATTAGCAGCAGTTCACTGCATAATCACTTGAGACGTACACTGAACTGAATGCCAGCAGTGAAATAACCCATAACTATCCAAACTAATAAAGCATATTAAACCCCAAAATATTCTGGTATTATTTCTTTGTCTGATTAAAAAAACCCCACACTGCATTTCCACAATGGTTCTTAGTTATTTAAGTGGCAAGCAGCCATACAGAAAAAGGGCAATATAAAAGCAAATCATTAAAAGCATTAAAGTGATTTTATAGTGACTGTTTCAACTTCACAGGCATTATACATGTAGAACTAAATGTCAACACATTAAATATTTGTTTCATTCTATATCCACATATGCTTGTGATTCCAGGACTCGGAAGGGCTTTACAAATTTTACAGGTATTTGTCTTCTTAGTGTTGATCAAGTTTTAATGTTACCATTTTTCATTCAGAAGTTAGTTGTTTCCCTAGCCTGACTAATTCTGTATTCCATACTTAAGCCACAAAACAAA
The DNA here is from genome assembly GCA_013401315.1 of Balaeniceps rex. Taxonomy (NCBI): domain Eukaryota; kingdom Metazoa; phylum Chordata; class Aves; order Pelecaniformes; family Balaenicipitidae; genus Balaeniceps; species Balaeniceps rex. The sequence continues at coordinate 2,223 of VYZW01050538.1, forward strand.
AAGCCCATAAGATGTAAAACATGAAGAGTTTTACAGACTCAGACTCCTGAGCGAGTCCTGACCACGAGTACTTTCCTGTTGTAATTAATCTGCCTTTCCAGCACTACTTAATAAACATCATCCTTTTTCATTCTCAACACATGCAAATTCCCCAAAATGTCTACTCACATAATCTTAGTTCTGCAATGTATACTTTGTACAAAGCATAAACATAAAATACTACTCTTATAGTTGTTTACTATGTAAATGTTACAATTGAAACAAGGCCTTAGGAAAGGAAATGTCCCAGTTTTTCCAGGTGGCTGAAGGGAAATAACACTGGTATTGGACTATTTTTGCTTTGCCTCTTCAGTGTATTTTATGATGCAAGGAGTCCATTTTGCTGCACTCAATGCAGGTTAATTGTTAAATGTCCAAAAGATTAACAGAATTGATGTAATTAACAGTTTTCATTTCTTGTCCATTTTCCAAATCTGTGCAGCAATCCCACAAAATCACTACTTTACCTACCACCATACAAAGTCAAAGAGGAAGGAAAGAATTTTCATTGTTTAGTGGTACTTTAGTCTAGACAGAGTAAGAGCAAGACCAAATTAAGAAAGATGAGCTTTCAAGGGGAGGCTCAACACTATTTGTCTAGACACAACAGGAATGATGCTATTTACGTCTTATTTACTTTTTTTGCTTTGCTGTCAGTGCAGTTAAGAAAAAAAGTGAATTACTTGATTTTTCTGTAAGCAGTTCATATGTGGAAGTATTTCTTTTCTTTTTTATAGGGGCCAAGATTTTGTGCATCTATGAAGCGGCTTTTGAGAAGTGTATACATGCTTACTGCTTCAGAAGAGTATGTTAGACATGCAAGAGGTGGAAAATAGAGAGACAGGTAATAAAAGAGCTTGTCTCAAGAATGCATGTACCAACACCACGAAGGATCTGAGAAGCAGGATAAGTCATCTTACAGAATCCTCTGGTATGGTTCTGTGTGTACAGCTGTGCTGAGCAGACTAATACATGATTATATGAAAATATTTAGATAAGCTGAGAATTTTGTAACAGTGACTACAGCAGCTGAATAACCCTATGCTGCCTAAAATAAGAAAGTATTTTTTTCCCCACCTCTTCGTTAGAAACAAAGTAAGATGAAATCCCATTCAACATGCTAAGGTTAAAAAAAAAACCCAAACAAAAATAAAAAAAAACCAACAAATCATCAAACTAGGGCTTCTTGTTTTCAATACACCTTTTTCTTTGTATGATTTCTACTCTGTGCTCTTAGCAAGGTCTTACCTCAAGAGAACAGATTGTAATCTAGCTCCAAATGTCAAAGATAACAAAAGAGAGAGGAATCTGGTAACGGGCAACAGGAATCAGCCCAAGTCAAACACACCAAAATAGAAGAGTGTCAGTGGTGTTAGCTGCTAAGCTGAGATGCAGCAGTAATACTATCAAAGGGCACCAGTGTCGTCAGTGGAAGCCTGTCCCTTCCTCCTCTGTCATCACTGAACACTGGAAGCAAAAGAGCCGTTCTGCACAGAACAATAACTCTGCAATCTGCGTGCCAAATGATGCAAGATATCAGCAACACTAGTGTAAAGCTAGGCATTTTGGCATAGCAAAATGTAAAAGACTAGCGTACATAGCCAACCACCATGAAAATCTACACAGTAGATGTAAATTATACAGCTCCAGTGAAAAGCTTTCATAAAATGCATATGAAAAATCCCAGTCTCTGAAAGATCATCCACTCGAAGTGTTTACCCTTTGCAGGGCATCACAGCAGGGGAGGGAGGAAGGAAGGACGGAAGGAAGGAAGAGCTTGGGTACATGGGCCAGTTTAATTTCCGAACACTACGGCTCATCACAACTCAATTATTTTGCTTTGTCTCTCCCCTTGTGAGAAGGATGAAAGTGAGTCTGACATACAAGAAAACTTATTGTAAAAACTGTGTAGAGATGGCTCATCTTCAGCAGTTCTGAAGGAAAACAAATACAAGATAGCAAGCCAAAAACCAAAGGCAAAAACTAGGCAAAACCAAAACAAAACTAAAAAAACCACTCCAGCATATGGAAATAAACTATAAAATAATCAAAAAACATTACTTTGCTTTAGGAAAGGTCATTACGAAATAGTGATGCAACATTGCCCTGAACAACACAAGAAATGCTTTTGGCTGGCTAAAACAACTAAGGTCATTCCAGCTTCTTTCACCTGGAAAATTCAGTGCAAAATTCCCCTTTATGCCCTTTCTGTTTTGCACCTCTTCTTCAGCAGTCCCAGCAGGAGAGAGCTGGGACAGAGGGGAGGGCAGCGCGCACTGCTTGCCAAGAGGAGCAAAGATGAATACCTTCTTTACCTGTGAACTGCATCAGTTATTGCCTAGCAGGTAGTGGAGCTTCGCTCAACCACAGACTTTGCATTCCCAATTAAAACACATGCATTCACAAGCTTAGCAAAGCATCAGAAAAAGCAGGAAGGCCAAGATTAAACATCAGCTATTTATTCACATTAAACACAATGAGCTGTGACATTCATTGTGCATTTTTAAAATACATTTTGCCTGAAGAATAGCATTGCCTACCTATTGTAACTCACAATACGTTCTGCTTACATCTGGGAAGTCCTCATTGTGTCTACAGCAAGGGTTGCTACAACCACCCAGAGTTTCTTGTCAACCTAGAAGCCAGTACCTGCTGCCGTTCCACAGAAGTCAGTGTAGGTGTGATGCCAACTGTTCGGGTTGCATCCATGCTGTTTTTGGTCAGTGCTAGAGGTTGATCCATGGTCAAGCTTGGGATTGAGGCATACATGTGATTGGCATGAAGGCTCATTGTTGGGGCAGCAGCCCTCTCTATTGGGCTGCGACTCCTCTCTCTGTGCTCCTTCCGATAATCTCCATTGGCAGTCTTGTTTCTAATACGTGAAAGAGAGGAAAACATCAAAGGACTTACTATTGTTACAAGCTATAATGAGATATGCGACATTAAATCCCTTTAAGAAACACAAGGCAATGCATTTTGCTTGGTTGTGAGGAGGGGTATAGAATCCCTCAGTGAGGTATCCCTGGTCTATCCACCCAACTCCCTGCAAAGCTAAGCCAGTGATTTACATTTGCAAGCTCTGGCAACCAACATTTTTTTTTCAGCCTAGAATTTCTTCAGAACTTATCTAAATGCACCAAGTTAAAGTAACAACTGATCATGTTTTGTTAAGATCAGACACCTCCTCATTTAACATACTATTAATCCCACTCTGTCTCCTAACACTGCAATATTATCTAAGCATTGCTGAAGCCCAAGAAAAGTTTCTTTTACTCAAAAGACATGGGTTGATACCAGCAAAATGCAGTGAGTTGAGGCAGGAAGCAAAATTTTCAGAGCAGAAAATGAAGGAAACGCAAACTACACTGCACTTATCTCAGGATCATTTAATTACAACCGTTCTTTAAAAGAGTAATTTCAAACTACTACTGAACACTGCATCTCAGTAGATGTACTCACAGAATTAGCCTATCATTCACTGCAATTAAAATAATACTGATTTTGTACTTAAGTCTAAGATATTTCAGTTTCCACAGCAGCAATATAATCATCATTAAAGGCAAACCAGTGAATCAAAGGATAGGTACTTCCTTCATACTGGTGAAGGCAGTCATTCATAGCCACTTACCTAGGTACACATGGGTATGATTGGCAGTCTGGAACACACCAGTATTGTAAGAGTTAACATGCTGCAATACCTAGTGCCTCAGTGTGAAATAGCAAGCTCTTTCACGTAAGAGCGAGCTGAGGAAAAAGTTGGTTCTATGGAAAATACATTCTGTCTTCAGAAGATACTTGATGTAATAGTGAAGCGTCCTATACGTCCTGCATGTAAGTGGGTAAAATCCATTTACGAGGGTTTTTCCCCCACTTTTTAAGCATATCATAGCAAATCAATATGCAGGAGCAATCTTTAAAAATGCTCTGATGAATATCAGGTGGAGACAGAAAAGGAATAGAAAAATGTTTTCTGTAATACTTGAAATGAAGATGTACAAATAGTATTCAATACTGAAGTTAAAACTCCAAGAAGCTACTGTGTATTTCAACATCTGAGAAAGTCTCCCAAAAGGGAATGCTAACAGCTGAAGGGAAAAAAAAAAGCTCTGCCAACAGAGGAAAATAAGGAACCCCAAAGCTTATCAACAAAATTGCTCTAGAAAAACCTTGCAGGTTTATATAAATGAAATAATTACTAACCATCTAATGGTTAATGTTAGTTAAAAACAGGCAATATTATTACTCTGTCAAAGTTGATTTCTCCGTATCGCCCAGTGCCCCTAACCCGGCGTGGCCACGCAGCCATGCGGGCAGCCTCAGGGAGAATCTAAAGCCCCAATACATGGTGGGGGGTGTGGGGATGCTCTGCCCTAACCCTGCCCTGGGAGCCAGGGGTGGTCGCTGTGTTGCACAGCATTTAAGTGCCTTTTGAGACCGTGTAAACTTCTAGCCTTCACAGCATCCTGTGGCAATGTATTCCACAGTTTAAACTACATGCTTTGTTAAGTACCTTTTCTTCACGGGCTCTTTTTGTTTCTTTTTAACCTAAAATCTAATGGCTTGGTCTGCTATTGCCCTAGTTCTTGTATTGAGAGAGAAAGTCATCGCTCCCTGCTTATCATCTTCATGCCACTCCTGTGTTCATCTCTCTGTTCAGCAATCTTTTTTCTCCAGGGTACTACCTTCTTCAAATAAACACTGTTCCCATACCTTTGTCATCCTTGTGGCCCCTCTCATGTAAGAGCTAGAAAAGCTGTAATCTTTCTTGAGATGAGGGTGCAGATCTCTGCCGTATTCAGGAACAGGACCTTTGCTGAACTCATCACAAGTCTCCAGGTGCTATTCTTCAGCCTGCTTGAGAGTCGCTTGGTTCTATAAGTTAGAAATCTGCTATTGCTGCCTGAATCAAAACTCAACTCATTTATCATGGTACAAGCTAGGGTTAACACGGTACCAGGCAACCAGTGACTTGAGAACCTCAGGACACAGCTTATTCTCTATGCCAAATTCCCCTGACATGCTTAGGAGGGAACAGCCAACAGAATAACAATACAATCTGTAACCATTCCGATCCCCCCGCTCTGCTGCCCCCCCGCCCATTGCTTGTCCCTTTTAACTAATTACAAATTAGTAGTTGCAGATCAGCAGAATTGACCATAAAATCTAACCTTTAAGGTTTCACAGCTGGTGCTCAAGATGTGCTCTGAAAATCATGTGTTTCTTGAATCCTTCTTTATAGGCCAGATTTAGACACAGTAAAGCAGCACACAAACCACCACGAAACACATTCGCACAGTGCTACATTTCGATCTTTTGCCAGCTTTGGTACCATTTCAATTCACAAGACTACTTTGCAGTATCAGCATTCAGAAGAAAGAAGCTTAGAATTGCATTGCTCTGAGCTAATGACTGATGCAAATGTGTGACTTAATGGCAGCACAACAGACTATATTTAAAGTACAGTAGCCTCATCTTGAATTACAGTACTGAAACAGCTACTGAACACAACAAACTAATCCTTCACCACCCCTTAGGAAGCAAGTATGGAACTTCATAAATAGTATGCCTTTGCAAACTGTTTTTGTACCTGGACAACAGCCAATAGATACCCTGGGAAATAATACATGAAAAGACATCGCTAAAATCATTGTTCAAGTGATAAAGGCAATGCTGTGCAGAAATGGCTCATTCTTCTGGCTGCAATGCAGTATCTTTGGTGGCTGCAAGCCAAAATCTTACTTTTCAACTAAATAATATCTGGTCTACTACAATTTAAATAACCATTTAGAGGCTGCAAAACCACATACAGCTCCAGTGGATTCCTACTTTCCACTGCCTCAAAGAATAATCCCTGTTCAGAATGATTACATTTTGTTTTAATAAACACAAGCTGATTTTCAAAGGAAAAACTTTGTTTCCTCTACCAAAACTACTTGTAAAATGAAACAAAAAATGTAGCTATACCAGTTGTTTGGTTTTTTTTCTTAGAACTGGGATTTCAACAACTTAGTGCTGCATTTGGGGGGGGCTCTCAAGTGACCAGTGATGAACAAACCTCCTGAAATTTGCAAGAAAAAGAAATTTTCCATTTTACACAACAGCACCTATTTCACTCATCCTCACTTTAAACAAAAAGTCACAGCCCTAAATATTGGTGAACTGGTAGTTTTGCTGCCAAAGAAAATAAATAATGAACTTTTCTGGAAAGATTTTTGGTAGAAGGGACCAATAAATGGGGAAATGGGATCAGTCTGACACCAGAAAGCACAGCACAGTAGGCTAAAGATACCTAAAATTATTGAGTTATCTCAGTAATCTCGGCAGACCACACCCTAGCCCTTTTTGTCGGCAAATAATTCCCTCTTCCTAAATTAGAACAACAACTCTTCCGGGTAGGGAACTGTTTATACTCCACTCCTCAAAAATCCTCTCCTCAATTCATCTACCTTCAACTAGATATTCTTAGCAAAAACTGAAAAATTCCTGAAGCTTCTACTTCCACATCAGGTATTATTTTTTCTGAGCCCAGCTGAAAATTTTACAGGACCGTGTAGAACAGTAACATGATAGCTCTGCCCTCGTGAAAATATACCAGCACTTCTGAGTCCCTCCTATTTAAATATAAGTAGCAAACCCTACAGACATCTGACTCCACTTGTAGAACAATTGTACATAAAATTATTTATAGTGTTCATCAATTTCATATTGTTAAATAATTTTGTTTAAAATGTAACTTTAAAAATAATTTTCTATTAGAAACTGGAAGTTTGTTAAATTTATTACTATTATTATTATTATTGAGAGAAGTAATTATTGTTTCAGTGTTAGATGCTTTGTCTGAAGGGGCAATCAAAATTGCATGTGTTTGAAGATAATTATATTTCACTAACGTGAATTAGCTTAAAAATTCCGCAGGCACTGTACAAGTACAGAGATGCATCTCCTAGTTCAAACACACGGGCAGAAAATTACAAAGAAGGATTTCTGACCATGTTTGAAAAACAATTTAAAAATATATACTACAAACAAATCCAGCTGTCCAAACAGCTTTACCATCCCCCAACTCCACTTTGACTTAAAAATCAACATATGTAACTCTGGACTCCATCTTCAGTGGTGAATATGCCAGTGCATCTCCACTGGCTTAAAAAATAGTTAGCAATTAATATCAGTGAGAACCTGAGCAAACATCGGGCAGTGGGGTGCCGTTACATCAGCCATACCCATCACCCTTACTTCACTTCTAACAGAGGTATTTGAGCTACTTGCAGGTTTATTTTAGCAAAATTATACATGATTCCAACCTTAAATTCATTTCTCCAGCACTTGAAAAACAGACATTGTTTTCCATGTTTCTCCCCAATGAATCATAACCAAGGCTCCAGCACTTACCAAGCATCATGTGCTCAGATGGATGTCATACCAAAACCACACACATCCTGACTGTTAGCTGAAAGTCTGCTTCAGTTTGGTTCTAAATAATGTTTGTTAATTGAAAGCAATGTTTCAGTCCTCCTCAGGAACCAGTTCAAAGGTAGCTAAAATGGATTGTTCTTAATATTTTTTTCATTGTACAACCTTTAAATGCGGCTGTTCTGTTCACTGGCACAGAGTGGCGGTAATTCACACTCATCCTACAGGAACAGACTAACTCTGCCAGCTGCTTAAGGAAAAGGAAAAAAAAGAGGCCCACCAAAGGGGACAGTTTTGCTTGCACTCACTTCCAGCCTGCAGATCCTTAAGGAACAGATGCCAGAAGTATTACTGTACCTCCAAGTGAAGAAATCACAGACGTTTCACACTCCCTTTGGCAGAAATAGAGCTCAAACTCAAAATGGTTGTACTGTAGGAGTGTGTTTCACTCGCAGAAAGAACAAGTATCCACTTACGGTGCTTTTTAATTATCATGTAAGATGTTTTTCTTTATGCAAACACAATGCATAATATTGCTTAAGAGTAAACTTTCATTTATGTAATCTAATTCAAATACGATTTTGGTATTTTCAGCATCTTTATAATATTTGTCTTCTAACATCTTTTACTGTATTTATTCACAAACTCTTAAGTCTGAAGGAAGACAGACTACTTAATGATTTATTATCCACTGATATAAAATATCTTCTCCACATGATGGGGATCATTTCCTGCAAAAGTATCTACTTGCATACATTAATTCTGTTACTGCGAGGTGGGAAAACAAGAATTTAAGGTGATTATTTCAAAATACAGTGATATATATCCAGAGGGAAAAACCCTAAGTTTCACTTACTCAGACTTTTTAAGCAATCCAAATTCACTAAAACAACCCAAACAAAACCTGAAAGTGTTAGCAGTTTGCTCTTTTGAGTGTCAGCCAATTATCTGAAATATTCATAACATGAAAAAATACTCCACACAGCCCAATACACTCTTCAAACCATGTCTACTTTAAATGGCTGCCACCTAAATACATAACCCTTTTTCATCCCATTCTATTAGCTTTACCCTTCCCTGTTACTTTGAGTAGCCTCTTCCTTTTATGGCTTAGTACTCCATCCCAAAAAGCTTTCAAGTAGGCAACTTGCAAGATTATTGTTTTTGCAAGAATCCCTTCCTCCACCCTCCACAGAACCTAGACATCTGATATGGTTTCCTGAGAAAGATAAAGAATGCCCTCCCTTTTTGCCATTGCTGTTATTTAAACATTATTTGTACAGTATATTCCCCCTGCAGGAAATCTTTTGGACAAACTAAAGATTGTGTTCAGACCAATGCACAGATAAAACTGATGACTGATCTTCCATTAATGCCTTTCTCAAAGCAGCACTACAAGCAGCTATGCCTCCTGCGATGGTTCTGGAGGACTCCAGAACACCAGTTTGCTAGCCAGCTGGCTACAACGTGGTTCTTTAACCCACGTCTATAGCTGGCAAATCCTCCATTTCTTCCCCCATTCAAGCGTGGTTAACAAGGAAAGAAGCAGGTGGCCAAGTCTGCACTTGCTGCCTCAGGCTAGAAACAACTCAGCAAAGGCACCCAGGATTTTAAGCACTGCCTCAAAGCTTCTCCAGCCACCAATAATTAAAATTAACCCTTCCCAGAAAAGAGCTTTTGTTCTTTTGAATTTATCAACTTGAGCATCAGGCCCAGTTTGGAGAATTAAGCATCGTATTTACACAAGTTCTTTCAGAGTCAGAAGTACGCATGCACCAACGGTACCTATTTTTCCCCTGCTCTCTCCACTCCTCTCTAACGAGAATTCTGCAGTTCCTTCCCTTAAAAAATTTCAATTCACGAAAACTTTTTTTCAGCTTAGCGCTACGCCAATGGAAAGGCCTTTGAGATGAGAAGTCAAAATAAAACCACTGAAAACATACGAACAGGAAATAGGATAATCTTACAAACAAACATAGGTCAAACTTTCTATATTTATCCTCACCAAAACAAGATCTTCAGAGATAAAATCTTAGACCAGATAGTTACTTGCAAATGTAATCAACCAGAAGAACAGATTTCACAGTAAAAGAAATGAATTAATAATAAGCTGTGAAATGCATAAAGGAGTGTCCCATTACTGCCTGCCTGCACCAAGCAGAAATATTCAGATACAGAAGAGCTTCCCTTCCTGAAGGCTTAATATTCACAAGTATGAAAGAATGCAAGAGAACCACATGATGTAAGACTTTAGTCAAAAGCCAAACCCACAAAACTGAAATCTAAATCTAATGTACAGTAAAATCAATTAACACAATCTCAGATCCTACTTATTTTTCTCACAGATTTTTTTTTTTTTAACGTTTGGCCATCTTTGCTCCAACACTCATAGGACTGTTTTTGAAGGTAGCACTGGTTGCTTTATCACGGCAATCACTCATTCCATCCATAAATAAAACTCTGGGGTTTATTAAATGAAAAATTATGTCACTGCTGGAACATATGCACACACACACAATCCAGAAACGATGACAAAAGTTACCTTACTGCAATAGGTACAGACTGCAGGTTACCTGTAACAATCAAAATCTGTAATTCAACTTTAAAAAAAAAAAAAAAAAAGAAAAAAATTTTACTCCAGAACCTCTGTTCACCCACTAATTTCTCTGCTCTGCACTTCTACTGCCTGCTCGCTCAACTCCAAACGTCCTGCATTTAGGTTCTCATTTTGTGTGGTACACCTGATGGCTCATTTTATAGTACCAGAATTTTTTGAAGAGGTTTTATGTGAGGCCATACCTGAGATGTAAACAAAATTTTAACATATAATAAATATCTGGAAAAATTCTGAAATTATCAGTGATCTCACTAATTCTGCTGAGGTAACTGTAAATATGAATTAGCCTGGTAGGAAAATTAAATAAAATTTTTTAAAAAATCACTAATGGTTCAAAAAGTGGAGCTAGAACAACAGAAGGTTTCAGTATTACCACAATAACAAGTGTCTAGGTATAACTGGACATTGCAGTAATTATAAAAAGTTTCTTAAAATGCACTATGATTTCTGAGCGTAAACATAAGCCCATTTCATCTCTTCAAAGTTTTGTTTAACTATATCTAGGTGGAAACCAACAGCTGAGTGCAACTCCCACCAGCTCTGACTTAAGTTTTCAAGGACTGAGGACAAAAAATATTTAGCCTCCTGCCAATCGCATTAGCCAAAAAGGAGAAACTTTCTGGTCCTCTAACCTGCAACGTGGCGTCACTGGCTTCCCTGTTCTAAGTACTGTCTAACATCCTGTCAAAGGAACAGCACATTTCTTGGAAAGGAGACAGGAGAACTAACCAAACCTTTAAGATTTATCTGATTCAGCCACCTCCCCATAACTCTCTCTTCAAAGAATGACAGTAGCTCCAGTTGCCTTTGAAACACCTGCACAACACACTAGAAAAAAATGTGTAAGTGAAGAACTATTTCTGCCAACTGTGAAGCCAAAAGACAGAAAATGTGAACGTTTCAGAAGCTGAAAAAGGGTCTGCAGAGGATGCAGTCTGTCTTCAGAAGACACTGCTACTAGAGTTACAGAGAGCACTTTTTCTGGAAGACAGTTTCAGTAAAACTGCAAAACACAGACGTATCAATGCACACTAAAAACTCAATCCTTTGGTTGCCAGTCAGGACCCAGAACGAAGGTTTCATTTCTAGCTCAAAAGTAAACTATACAGCAGTCAACCTAGTACCTGGGTGCTTGAAAGCACAATAATCTTATTCTGAGAAAGTCAAATGAAGCTGGTGAAACAGAGCGGAGCCTGCCAATGTTCACATCTGGAGAGCAAGTCAGGCTACTGCATATATTGGGATGAACAGAACATGTTCTAGAAAGGCAAGTCGCCGCTGGAATGGAAACTAAAAGTATCCGTGCAGAAGTCTGAGCTGTTTCAAAGTCTGCAAGGCACTTTGAATTGCTTGGAGGGGCAAAACATCCAGAAAAGCAAATGATAAAAAATAAGGTTAAAGGGACACTCCAAACTTTCCCTAAAATTTCTAACAAGCGGGAAGGAAAATCTGACAGTATAAGGAAAGAGCAAAGAGGCTTCCATGAAAACAGCTAGGTCAGAGGGGTTACTGGAAAGATTCAGAGGCAGCTATAAAATGATTCATTTGTACCCAAGTACAATGCCCATCCAAACACCTCTGGCAGACATTTCCTCTTATGTTACAAATTCACGTGCTGGGTCACGTGTAGCTTTTATAATTCAGCCATGTTAACATCCTTTTGAAGTCAAACTTGGCGCATGCAACTAATTTTTTATACTGAGTCACTGGAAAATACTGTAAAAACTATTTATGATCGCACAGAGAAAACTATGGGCCAATGTCAGGAGAAAGCTTGCACATAAAATACACACAGCAGTGGGTCATGTCCTAGTGCAACAAGATTAGGCACATACATGTGTGCTCAATATTGCCAGGGTACATAAGTCTGTTCTGCAGGCTCTGGAAAAACTTGGTGGTGTTGAAACTCAATAGTGAAACTGTGCAGAACTCTTAGAGGAAATAAAAAACGGCAGTTACATTTTCTTATAATATTTTATGAGTTGTTCCTTACAAAATTTTCTGCTTTTTTATTTGGAAAAAATACTTTCATTCATCACTCAATGCCTGTCATGCAACTATTTTTGTAAAGCTTAAGTCAACCTGTGAACCCCAAATTCTCAAAAGTTTATGGGATTTAGTTCAATCACAAAAAAGACTGCATTGGGTAGAATCTTACGGTAGAGGAGCAGATTAATCATTTTCTTCAACTAGATGATGTGGGAAGTAAAAGATATCAACAACATGTGAATGGCAAGTTTATTTAGTAAGAGCTTTAGCAACACAAGCCAGTCTCCGAAAATAAAAGTCGCAGTGCTGGAATTAACTGTGTCAAATTGTCAGGAGATGGGATTCTGGAGCTTTCTTTTCCAACTTCAGAGGTTCTTAAGAGAACGAGGGAAAAGGGCCTAGATCATTAAAGCTTACAAATTATGGTCTCTATCCATCAGATACACAATGTAACATTAGCTGATGTGAAGCAGGAAAACCTGAGAAAGTCCATTAATTCACTTTTAGACAAGAAACGTCAAAAATTCTGAAAAAAAAACAGGCTTCAGACCTTTAGACTGAGAACAGTGTTCAAATAACTGGTTTTAAGAAATGAGATTTTTTCGTGGGCTGTTTTATAAAAGGAATAAACATTTCATTAAAAGTTTATTGAAATTGTTTGTAATTGCTAATAAAATCTGAATTACTGAAATGTCTAGAAGCACTATAAATACAATAACAGCTTCATTATATTTTGCACAACTATTCATACCAATATAGTAAAATAATTCCTTTGAAAAGCTGATAAGCAAACCAACCACAGCAGTAGCAGCTGAGTGTTTGAAAGGGTACTTCTGCAGTTAAGGTACCCAAGTTAAACATCAAATTCTACAATCAACAATATCCTCTCACAGCAACTTCTGGTTTAAGGGAGACTTTAGTTAGAAAAGCAAATCACAAGCAAAAACGTTTAGGGTTTTTATTCCCCTACCCCTTTTAAAAGACTGATTTATGAATACTAAAAGTTACTGATTAAAAATGTGACAAAAAGATGCATGAAACACCATTCCTTATCAGACAGAGCGAGAAGTCAGCCGTGTCCATACAGCTCAAACATGTACACTACCAACCACTTTGACTGACAAGGACTTTAAAAACAGGACTTTGACAGGAACATACAAATCAACCCTAACTTGACTGTAATGTGCGACTCCTCCATTATGTACAGTAACTGTACATCTGTGCCACTTTAAAGACTACATGAAGTCTCTCATGCTGAGACTTCTCCCCAGATGTTTTGGAAAGTCCTTCTCATGGCTTAGCAAACTCATCCCACCCTGCTTTTCCTTTCTCATCAGGTAGCCTGCACTCAAGTCAGTGCCATGAAATGAGTGAAATCCAGCTCCCATGCACATACAGGCCTGCAGGTACAATACGCCAACAAACGTACTCTTTCTATGTTCGCATTCCACTGTATTTTAGGAACAATATTTACATTGTGAATGAGAAATCTTGGAGAGCTGCTGAGCTGCAGAGTTTGTTTACAGTGTTAGAGGAGTTATGTAAGAAATTTAAAGGACGACTCGATTTCAGCCGGGCAGTATGGCCACGGGTATCTAATTTAGTCAGCATCACGGCAACTACAAAGCACAGTGGATTCCGGCAACATTTTCCACTGCGGGAAGTGGTCAAATAACTGAGGTCAAAACCTTCGGGCTTCAACGGCGGCGAAGTCCTTTTACTTCCCTCGCAATTTTCTTTCGGGATAAATCCTAAACGAAAGCCATAGGCGCCCCTCCGCCGCCGCGGGGCGGGCGGGCTGAGGACGCTGCGCACCCGCGGCTCGGGGGCTGNGCTGAGGCGCAGAGCGCAGGCCCCGCCGCCTCGTCACGATAAGAGTCCCCCGCGCTGCGCGCCCGCCCCGGCGGGCTCCGAGCGGCCAGCTTCCCGCCGCGCTGACGGGGGAAGCCAGCCCGGGCTGCTGAAAGGCGGCGAGGTACCACCTGAGATTAATCGGCTTCCTCCCCCCCAAATCAGCCTCTGGGAATGATTAGCACGAAGCGAGCAGCACCGCAACCCCATGAGCTAGGAGCTGCACGCTCACCGCCCCCTCCTCCCTTCACGCTCCGTTTCAGACTAGGTACCAAAAACCGGGGGGAGAGGGGGAAAGGCTGGCTGCCGATTAGAGCACCTCTTTGAAATGGCAAAGATGGCCACGGCTGGTGAGAAATAGCCAGAGGAATACTTTTCACCTTTCAACACTAAGAAATAATGCCATTTATTCAGAGTCAGCACTCAGCAATTTTGCAGGAATGAGTTAAAGCCAGTTCGTGTGTTTTTGTAGTGCATTACGGCATGAGAGAAAATAAAAGGAGACTGCCCAGTCCAGCACTTTCAGTCTGGGGAAAAAAGTTTACTTATTCAACTAGAAATTAATGTAACATTTTATTCCAAATCTTACCCTTACAGAGTCATTGTCTATAGCAACCGTGTCCATAACATTCTAATTCTCAAGAGCACAACTTTCTAGTAAATGGTACATCTGTCAAACTGCAGGAAACATCTGGGAAAATGCTTAAATAAAAAGAAGTGAGATTAAACCTTTGTTTCCATATGGTTAGGATACACATCTAGAATATGTTTGTAAACGTTACTGGTTCTTTTCTTGCCTCTTGCTTAGCTATCAGACTTTTGGATTGGTGTTGACTTTCACCCGGGTGTAGATATATCATCGTTTCTGCAAAATTTCCCTTTAATGAAGAACAGGCCCTTGGGTAAAAAGCCAACACCAGGCCTCAAGGGATTTGTGTTCTGTTCCTGTGTGCACGGGCCCCCTTGTCACCTCCAGTAAGTGGGCGATTCCTTGTGTCAGTGCTGGTACCTCTGTGCAATGATGACACAGCTTTTTGCTTCACAAGGTAGCTTGGAGCCTTAACGTCCTATGGAAGTTTTATGCTCCTTTACAAAAGGAGGAAAGTGAAAGTGGAAAACATTTTATCAAAGCAGAATTCTGGAGCTAGCTAACAGAACCTTCCTGCGTGCAAGTGGAGACACCTGAACTAACATTGCCTGGTATTTCAGGTACTTAAACATATACGCAAAATTTGAGAGATCAGATCTTTCTGTGAAGGACTGATAAGCTATCAATCGATTTTTAGCCCTGAAACTGTTCATAACAAGCATTTCACATGTGCTTGGCTACACCCTCCTGAACTGAAAGGGACCCGAGTACTTTCTGAAATTCCCCCTTGGATACGAACTTCTGCAAAACTCGGTGTTAAATATTAACTCAGATGTATCAGCTCTTTCAAGTCCGTCTCTGAAGGTTCAATTTAATGTACATTTGTTGGAAACAATTTAAGAATAATTTTGTGTAGTGCGTGATCTCCATTAATAAATAAGAAAATATGTCTGATTGATTTGGTCCATCATTCAAGCAATGCATACAAGAAAAGAAAAAAAAAAAACATTAGGAAAAGCAGTTTGAAACCTGCTCTGTAAATCCTTTGTTCACCGTAATCAACAAGAGCCACATTGTAACAGCCCACTGGCAGTACAGAGGATTTCAGCTTCAACAGGACCGCTTTGAAAACACCAGGTTAATCCTAAAGTACTTCAAAGGCATATTCGTGCCAAGAGAACTGAGTGAAGATGCCTGCAAGCAAATGAGAGACATTTTGGGTGTTCCGAGTTGTGTGTGTTGGGGTTTGTTTTTTTTTCAATTCCAATTTGTCACAATCAAATGACAGTGTAAACATATTTCTTAATACCACATGAAGTTTGGAACCAAAAAAGCAGTAGTTAACAGCAAAGAACTTTTCTGAAAACTCCCACGCTACCTCTGCAACCCAGTCCTAAATCTTTTCAAGCCCTGCCTGGAGCTGGAGCCAGCCTCCACCACAACAGGGACCTGATTTTCTGCAGAACATTTCCACCCTGCATTCTCAGCCAGGGTCAGGGAATGGTAAGGAGGAAGGTGACGGAGTCCTCCCCTAATAAGGAGCGTTGTTTATTGAGTACTTCAGATCTTACTCAAAATTCCTTACTTTGAGCTACTACAAGCTTGAAGAGGACTCAGCTGACCCTGCTTTGAGCAGGAGGTTGGATGAAATGACCTCCTAAAGCCTGTTCTAACCTGAATTATTCTATGATCTTCAAATCCAGGTAACCTTCAGGACAGCTTACGACAGATGTTTAAAAAAGGGTGCTGAGGTAATTTCTATTACAGCGTCATTAAAGTGAGCAAACTCCATTGGATATTCATGCCAAGAAAGTTATGATACACGGCAGCTTCCAAACTCCAGGAATCTAGGCTGGCATCATGGATCAGATTTACCATGATTCTTCACTGTAACAAAAGTGAAGACACAACCTAGAATCTGACACAGAAGAGTCCGGGTCTGTATGGTTATGTCCAAAACAAAACATCATCTTATGCAATACACATTAAACTACCTTATTCATGTGTAGACCTTCCTTTTATTACAAGAAAAAGTCAAATTATGTATCACACAAATCAAGAGATGTTTATTCCTCAGATATCTACGTAACAGCTGCAAATTTTTGCCGTAAGATGATTTTCATGTAGAAATAAACTTTCGTGGCTATCCCAGTGCCACCAAACCAAATGGGAACTGTGACAAAGAGACTGAGAACAAAATATTCCATTCTCAAGCCTGCTTGTCCCAAACCAAAAATGCTAACTTCAGGCCGATGTACTCTACAAGCTAACCAAAAAAATAGTCCCCTTCTAATACAAACTCAAATGGTCAGTTTCACGTATAATTTTACCAGTGACACAAAATCTGAATCCTTTTGAAGATGTCAGTGACATCAATTCACTTCATCCTTAAATACAGTGATTTGATCCCACAACTGGCTAGCACACAAACTATTTTTAAAATTGCTACACCACAAGTGTAAAGCATTAGCCATAACCGCCCCTTGCCCCAAAGCAAGCGAAGAGTTACACATTTGCTAGTTCCTACTAACACCCAGAGAAGCAAAACCAGCCCAGTGTACTTTCTTTTAAGAAAAAAAAAAAATTAAGTTTTCGTGCTCTTTTACTCATTTCCTCCGTTTCTTTGCTACTTGGCAAACAAACTGCCATGAGAAGAAAAGTGCTATCGGCCTCCTCCATTCCCTGCGAGGACTCTTACGGCAGAACTGACGCCCGCTGGGAAAAGGCTGATGTCAGCTCTTAAGAGCTCCCTGCAAGGATAAGGAGCCCTTTGTTTTCAGCTGAACTGTGAAAATGAGAAAATGCCTCCAGCCTGACAAACAAGGAATCCACATAACATAGGTCAGGCCTGAGACCTTCACTTAAAGGTACAACGCACTTCGTTCACACTCCCCTTACATCACAATGCCCGGATAAGAGTTAATTTTACACAGGACTTGCCATGAAATGCTAAACACACCTTGGAAATATAACAAAGCAGCTTCATTTGTTAAGAAAGACCGGTAGAGCTCTCCAGCCACTTTACCCGTACATAAAGCGCTTGTAATTCTTATATAAATCAAGTCCCTAATTACTCTTCTGTAAATCAAGGTGAATTTAGTGAAGTCATATGGATACAAAGGCATGTTCCAACTTGAGGCTTAAAATAAACTCGCTTCTCCTTTGCAAAGCACCAGGAAATAAAGTATGGTGCAAAAAGCACATTTTAATTCAGTAAGATTATACTTCAGTGAATGCATCTTAAGTAAAACATTTGAGGGACATACAAGAAAGTGTGAAATGCAAATAAAGGAGTTTCATTATTACAATGCCTAGGTTTTAATTTGGGGTGGAAGTATTCGTTTTTCCCAAGCGAGAAGCTTATGGGTGTAATTTCTATGACCACAAAGTACAGAAGCTGTATACAGTCCAGTACACTGCCGTAAGTAAGGCAGGCAGTTTCACATACTGATTTTTGAAATCATTTTTTATCCTAAAGCTGAGAATTATCTCCTCAAAAAAAACAGAGCCTTTGATAAATTGTTCTTTGCACAGGAATTCCATTACGTATTTTAGAAACACAGTAGGATTGCCAGGGCATTTGATTCACTCTATTCCAGAGCCGACTGTGCTCCAGTAGTTGTGTTTTTCCATGATAAAAGTAAACATACCTGAGCACAACTCAAAGAACCTAATCAAAGATGACACATCAGGGAGTTACACCTCAGCAGGGAATATCTCAAAGCATTCAATTTCAGAAGAAAAGGCTGGCATCACTGGATTTCTAATAAAATACCCAAAGCATTTAAATTGATTCATTCCTACTGAAGCACAGTGACTGTAATGCTAGGGTGCTGGTACCTAAGAGTTAACATCCAATTGCTAACAAAAGGTTCTACCATTTATAATGAACCACAGCACACAATTCTTGTATTTAATCACATTTCCAACCACAATATGCTGGTGTTAAGACGATGAATATACAACTGCTCCACAGTTCTACCAACGCAATCACAAAGACCCAGATGTCTGAACAAGAGCTGCTTGTGGTTATAAAGACTTCTGTCTTCCAAGCACTGACTTCCAAATGAAAAAGATCTGCCCATCTGGACATTCAAAATAACTGAAGACATTCAGCCAGAGGAGTATGAATTTAAACATCGCTATGTGGCAAAGATGCACAGTCTGTAGCCCTAATATTGACTGGGACACCTATGCCCAGAAACAGTTTTTGTGTCACCAACTCTTTTGTCCTACGCTTTCAGGGGACTTTGTCCTGAAAAGTTCAAAATACATACACTCTAAACCTCATCTTTATAGTCCAAATCACAAAAATGTCTTTGCTATCACCAAAGATATTGTGCCATCTAGTCTCCACATCTCTTAGGGTTTTCTAAATTGAATGCTGTCAAACTTACACTTCTAGAACCTTCAAGTCACTACAATATGACTGCCATTATTGTGTTCCATGAAATACTTCTTTCCCCAAATCTACCATCTCTTCTTTACTGCGAACGAGACAAGCTTCTACAACATGCTTCCCATCTCCCAACAAAATTTTTAGGACAGTTCCACAAGGTTTGAGTAATCCATTTCTATTGTTAAACCAGAATGTCATAATCCAAGAAAGAGGGAAAATATGAAAAACATTAACTTCGTTGGTGGTGGTGGTGGCGGCAGGGAAACGGGAATAAAATTCAGAGAATGTTTGTGAACTTTTTTGATATATCTGAAATATACAGATATTCAGCTATTTCAGACATATCACAAAAGTTTGAGTTTTTGTAATATTCAGTCAAAAGCATATTTTCATATGGCCAGATCAAACCTACAAAATAAAGCAGAAAAACAATGGCCTCATGTACGCTATTTTAGATTATGATTCATCTGCCGTAGATGGTAAGTCCCATCACATGAACACTAGGCAGACAACCGGTGCTTTTTATTATTAGAAGAAAAAAGATGCACATTTCATATATAAAATCACAGAAAGAATCTATTAAGTAAAAACATACCATACTGGATGAGTAAAAATGTACTGTGCTGGGAAAGATCAGATAGCTTTAAAATATATCTAAGGGATCACATGGAATAACCAACTGCCTGTACCTTTTAGTTTTCAACCTTGGTTGCACATGAGTCTGTTGGTTCAGACTTCATTATTTTTATGGCCTCCACTGTATAAAGTGTTATAATGTACATAACTGCCAGCTGTGGTTTATTTCATCACTAGCAAATGAGTTTAAAAAAAAGAAAAAAAAAAAATCACACCTTTTCCCACAAAGTTACGTAACAATTAAAAAATGCCATAAATTTCTTCAGTTGTGTTGTGTATACCACAGAACTACAGCATATGGTTCTTTCCAACACCAGCATTCTCAGCTCCAAAGAAAGGCCATAAATAGTTAAGTTTTCAGGAGAAAGAACAAGGTATCTTGTAAATAAGAAGTCTCTCTCTGCTTGTGAGCTTTTATTGTTTTGCATTACTTCAGTGCTGGATTCCCGATTTGTAACAAATTCCAAGACTGCAGACTACAGGCCCAGCCTCTGACTAACACTATCGTGATTTATTTGAGGATAAATACCTCTGTCTGCATCTTATGACTGAACACAACAGTCCACAGCAGCGTGGAATGCGAGGAATGCAGAGGCTGCAGGAGCTGAGGCAGCAGGGAAAGGCGCACAGCTATCAGGCTGCCCTGGACTGCTGAACCGCTCCGATCACTTCCTCCAGTCAAGAATGAAAGGAATTCTCTAAGCCTGTACTTCATGCCAACCAGACTTGCATTCCCAGGAATGAGAGCACAGCAAGAATGGCATTTGATCATTACCCAACACATGCGCCTAACTCATCAACACCTTACCTGTATGAAAAATTCCACACCTGACTGTCAGAGCTGCAGTGCAATCGTTTAAGTAATGTTTAGCAACAACTGCAGCTTGCCCAGTTGTCAAGGCAGACTACAGAGCAGCTGGCTCGCAATCCCCCGGCCTCAGAAAAATGCAAAGCACTTCTGTTTCCCCACCCCCCATCAGCAGAGAGCACAGAGCGCTCAGAATCGGGGGAAGTGAAGGGAGCAGATTACAAAGAAAAATGAACAATACTTTAGAAATTGCAAGGTGAATACGTATGTTTTACAATAAATAGTTAAGTTGGGCTAATTCCTGTTACTTCATGCTGTATGAAAACAAAAGAAAACAAGAAGTCACCCATCTAGTCACACCAGCCTTTGTGCAGCTCTTCTATACAAACTGCAACAAAGGAAAAATCTAGCACAAAGTTTTAGACACGGCATGACGAGCACGCACAAAAACGAAGAGGATAGCGTTACATTCTATGAACCAGAGGTAATAAAAGCAAGACACTTACAGATGTGGATTGAACATTCGACTCATTTTAGAAACGTGGTCATTTTCACAGTCTAGCTCATCATCCCCTTGGTCCATGCTGAGCTTTCTCTTGTTGGGACTGATAGGAGGAGGGCCTGTTCGATGGTTGGTTAGAGCAGAGGATACTGGAAGGGACTGCATTCTGGGCTCACCTCTTAGAGCTGCTTCACCTACAGGAAGAAGACAAGTGAGAATGAACACGACAGGGAAAAGAGAAGTAGAACAGCACACCTTTGAAAACATTCTTGCAGAAAAATTTCCCAAACAGATGTCAGGTCTGCATAGGCATGGTTGTAAGATAAATAGGGCATCATAAACCATACTTTAGTGCTTTATGCTGGAATAAACAGTTGAAAAAAGGTAATATGAGAGGGGTCAACTCACCCTTGATAATCTGAAAGGCTGAGCTAACACATCTTTCCAACAGCGTTTTTATTCAGAGGCATTCCTTCTTACGAGCTGCCATTCCAACCCTGAACTTTCATTACCTCATTCTGCAAAGCATGACTATTCGCAATGAAATACGCTTTGTTCCTTTCGTTATGGCTGTGGTTATAAATTCCAGGGCTACAGTTCACATTTATGCCAAATATTCAAGATCTAAAACTGAATAAACGTTCAAATTCTCAAATTATTCCTTTTATAAAAACCTGTCCAAAACAAGCTTGTCTGGTATATAACTATGCAAGGTAAAAATTAGGGAAAAAATTGGAACTTGCTGATGCAAGTGTAAGTTTGTCCTTAAATGTCCTTCTCTACACTTTTAAGCTATGCTTGGAGCAATGAACAAAAGAGCACACTTCTTCAACACAAGAATCACAAAATTTCCATTTTAAGAATGCTAATTTTCAACTAGGCAGACTGGTGGTAGAGTACTGAGTAGATTATAAATTTTATATAATCTAACACTTACCAGAAAATGCCATTCACAGCATGTGGGAGCTGTGTATAAATAATTCCAGAAGTGATAGAATTAGCTTGCGCATAAACACATTCACATATTGTTACTAAGCAAGCACTAAAGTGTGACCACAGTACTTTTACCATTTCAATTAAATGTCTCACTAAATGTATAGCCTAAAGCACAGTGCTGCATTTCACCAGCAGTTATGGACTTTACTGGAACTCACATCCTTACAGCCACAGGTCATATTTAGACTTCACAGAGATTTAGAGATGTTAAAAAACGTTTTGGGGGCTCCACAAGGGGCTTGGAGAGGAGCTAAATTAACCAGGGTTACCTATTCTGGTAATATCTCTGAAATAGCCACTTTTGCTAGAGCTTAACATTTGTATTTTTCCTACACTGCCAGAAGCATTTTGTTTTCTACATGGCCATAATTTCCAGAACTAAAATTAGGATAAAGTTAACTCCATCTACAACCCTGAGGTACCTGACAGTGGAAATCTTTGTATGCCACCCCACATTTTCACATCATCGCCGAGGTAGATGATTTATAAAATGTTGCCCTAAATCCACACACGACAAATACTATTTTGTTGGTAAAAGAACGAGTGAGGAGAAAACCTTCTGAATGTTTACCAGTAAAAATAAGCATTTTGCCAATTTAGTCAGCATAATATAAACTAGCAAATATACACCGACCTATAATATACCACAAGTCATGATTTCTATTAAAGACTCTGGCACCAAATCTAAATAGGAACTTTCCATCTCAGTTCTAAATAGTAAAAACTGTGCTCTACTGCAAATGCTCTAAGACAGACATCCAGACCCCCTCCTGTTCGAAACAACCAAAGTGTTAATTGGGAAGCCCCCCACAACCACTCTAATGTCACAAGAGAAGTTTTTATCAAAAAGACCTCTCATATGAAATAATTTTCTATCAGTAAAATTTCTGCATTTTTTCTTCAGCCTTTATATTTTGCCAGTAGGAACCTCCACCTACATAGTGTTCATATTCTAAACTTTAGAAGTAAACCACATCATACCAGTTTCTCTCAGTGAGGAATCTCCCTCACTTCTATCTTCGAAAAAAAGTAAGTTAATACCAATGTCAAAAGATAAAACTTTCATCAGCTAAGGTTTGTGATACTTTCATCCCACCCGTATGCAATCACTCTTCTCTTGCAGTATCTCAGATAACTCTGAAGATTCAAACACAAAATTCCATTACAAGAAATTACAAATTCCATGTAGGCACATAACTCTTACTGACTTCTTCAGAGCAACTCCTGACAGGAACACAGGCAATTTAAATATCCATGTAAAGCTAATTCTGATGTTTACAAAAGACTAAAATCTCTAGACATTGTCCAATTTAGTAAGTTAGAAACTTTTCCTTTTTCCCAAACAGCGGCTAAGAGCCTGATACTATACAATTACCTCTTTTTTTTTTTTTAAAAAAAAGAAATTTATAAAAATTCATCTTATTGTATGTATGGTAACAAGAGCATTTATATATTAAAATCCAGATTGAGTAGAAAATCTGGTAAAAATGCTATTGCTATCATACATTGGAATTAAAGAAACCCATTTTAAAGAAATTTAGTAAAGAAAGGAACGGCTTCTAATTAAAGCCTAATTTGGTAATGAATTTTCCTAATTGTAAAGTAACATGGTAATTATGCAAGGGACACCACAGCCTTCAGATACTTTCTGGTATGTTTATCTGCAGCACCACAGAGCCATTCAGCCAAAATTAATCAAATTAACGAAACTTCGAACAGGTGGCAGCGGTGAGCAGGTAGGAGCAGCAAGAGCTCTTACAGGACAGGTTGGAAGACATCGAGCACCTCCTCATGAGATGATAAAAGTGGCCAGTGCTCAGCATCTTGTATAGCCTGCAGACACAAGGCAAGCCGAGAACAATACCAAACAAAAGACTCCAGATAACAGAGTAAGGTCAAGAGGAAAAATAACCCTACATTGTTTATGGGAATAAATCGCATATTCATATTTTGTATTTGTACTGCACCATGCGTTCTTGTGTGGCCTTAAGTTTGATCAGGGCTAAAACTGCTTTTTATTTAAATAAAAAGGTGACATCTTTCCCCACTCCTTTCCTCCTTACCAAACTTGAATTTAAACCAGAGAGGGAGAAACCACAGCAGAGGCTACCACACAAAATGCTGTTTTACTGACTACATTTGTCTCCCCCAGCTGACCATACTCCATGGTAACCAGACTAGCATCATACAACTGGCAGGACAACACTCTGATAAAACAACTGTGTTTTATAAAATTCCCCAAGTCCAAACTCCAGTCTTCAAAATTCATTACTGTGACGGCTTGCGTTTGCACTGCAACTGAAAGCAGAGATAGCAAACACATTTATTGTGCCTCTCATAGTACTTCTCTTCGTTTCAGTAAGCAGCTGGTGTAAGACACTCCAGATCTGCTGCTTTCAGATAGTTCTACTTACAACTACTCATACTAGTCTCTTTTTTCTTTTTTTATTAAAACTGTTAGGCAACATGATAAAGCACAGACACGCTAAACAGAGATAACGATGTGACGTAGCGTCTGCCTATACAGCAGTACTGCAGTAGTGCACTCAGTTGACAGAAGTCCATGCAGTCAGCAAGAATGTTCTTTATTTTAACCACTTACAAGCCTAAACTGAAAGTGATTCAAATTAACACATGCAAACTAAATGTTTGTAAAACCAGCATGGCTCTTTTCAGACATACACACCACCAGGACAGTCCTCTGTAAACAGTGGATCTTCAATACTGTTTGCATTTCTCTTGGAGTTCAGTCTGCTGACTGTATCTTCAGTCCCTACTGAAATGTCCATGCAATACAAACATCACAACACCAAAAGGCATGTTTTTACAAGTGTGGATTTGATAGCAAGACACCAGAGAAGTCTTCAAATATGTCTGAGAACTCCAGGAGTTACCAAAGACTGGAAAAAAAAAAATATACACTATTCTGGCAGCTAGCTTCCTTCCTCTCTGACCTAGCAACTCAGTATGGGCTGCACTGAGACATGGTTACCATATCCTATTCCCCCTCCCAATTTCCTCTCTCCCACTGGCTACTATTAATGCATAAAATCTGAGCATTAATTACAATCCAGAAATGAAAGGCTTCGTCTTTTCAACTGAAGACTGACATGATACAGACCTTAAGACAGATCGAAATAAAACTCCTTGAAAGAAAATTGCAGCACTGCCCTTGCCCATTTTACTTTTCTGTTTGCATCTGACAAATGGATTTGTCCACAAGAGTAAATTCCTGAGACATTTATTAACTTGGGGGGGAGGGGGGAATCATTGGTTGTGGTGTCTATCAACAGGGTCCTCACCTTTAAGGTCATGGATTCAATTACCATGGCCTCAGGCCACTCTATTAATTAATAAAATCATGGGCACGAGAGTTTAATAGACTTTAATTAATGTGCATTACACCTTTA